>CAWUFW010002144.1:2127500-2383322 GCA_963921515.1 Calotriton arnoldi | reverse complement strand
TTTTTATTTGGATCCAGGTGTAACAGTATCATAGAAATAACTTAGATTAATCTTTCCATATAGGTTATAAATACCGTTTTTCCATGCATATATAATTTCATTATATAAATACAATAAATACAGTATACAAAATTAACACTCAGAGCGTCCCTTCTCGTAATCAAAACTCTCATTAAGAATGCAGTTGACTAATCGCATAAAAGGAACTACTATATCCAATATCTACCAAATGGTGTGATGGAGCATCCCAATTCCTTTTATCATTCCATTTTCAAACTACTCCTGCATCTTCCAATTGAAAATATCCTCCCCAAAGTTTCTCAAATTTCCTAACTCCCCCAGTGCGAATTGCATATTGTTGCTCGCTTGCTCTTACTCGTCTCATTTTTTGTAGCCAATCCTTCAATGAGGGAATTGTCTGGTTTCACCAGTTTTGAAGTAAAAGGGATCGAGCTACAGCTGTTGCAATGTATACTAGTTTTACCCATCTGTTAGAAAGACCAATTCCTGGGTCGTACCCTAAAACTTTCAACCAAATAGTTGGGGCCACATTAACTTTCCCGACGTTTACCAGATACTGGAATATTTCAGTCCAGAATCCCTGTATGAGTGTGCACTGGCTAATCACATGAGTCCAATTTGCCGGGGAGTGCCTTAAACACCGGGAGCAAGTACCTGGGATAGCGGGGTTAATATGCATTAAGAAGGCTGGGGTTCTATATAAAAGCCATTTCGAAAAGAAGAGCATCCTTCGCCAATTGGCCCCTCTTAAAACAGAAAAATTCAGTATGTTAACTTCTTTCAACATTTTTTCTGACATATCAAGACTTTCGTCTTTCTTCCATTTTTTTATCACTTTTTGGGTGGACGCCGGGCCCTTGCAATTAGAAAGGATTCTCTTCCATTCCCCTGGCCTTTTCAGAGCCCCGCTACTACTTAGGGCTGATGCCGCCTCCCTAGTAACAAGGATCTGACCCAGGTCTAAATCCTCTAAAACTTTCTTGAGCCTTCTGAATGACCCAGCAAGAAGGACATCCTCTTGTGTGCACTGTCTTACTTCACCTGAGTTTTGCCATCTATCGCCCCTAAGGAAGTCCCCTATTATCTGATATCCCGCTCTCCCCCACCTTTGAACTATTTCAGGTGACAGCCTCATCTCTACTCCTATTTCAACCGCTGCCAGGGGAGTCCCCACATTTACCTGAGGGATCGAATATTTTCTGTAAATATCCCTTAGTTTCTGGAAAAGCCACCTCAGGCTCTTATAACGTACTTTTTTAGGTAGTTTGGTTATCTTCAATACATCTGAAATTTTAAATTCCTTAAAAATCAACTGCATAAAATTATTTACGAAAAGACCTCTGAGAACCTTTGTATTAAATCTAGATAAATATTGTGCAAAATAGGCATTGTAATACTCTCTAAGATTGGGAAGCGCCAACCCTCCGTTCTCACATGTTTCATATAAAGTGCTAAGTGCTATTCTAGGTGCTTTTTTTGCCAAATAAAAGATGAGAACATCGACTCCACTTTAAAAAAAAAAAGAGGTTGTTAATACACACGGAATGGCGGAGGATAAAATATTGAATAGAGGGAGGACCGACATTTTGACTAAGGAGACTCTCCCTAAAATAGTCAAAGGGAGAGAGATCCATCTAGCAAATAAGCATTGTACCTTTGAGTAGAGGAACAAAATTAAGGTCGAACAGATCCTCTATTCTCGGAGAGAACTTTATACCTAAATATCTTTTCGGGAGGGAATTAGCACACCCGGCCAGGTCTGGAAGTAAAGCCTCTGGAGTGCATCCACAAAGTATTATTTCTGTCTTCCTCTTATTGATTTTATACCCTCCTAGTGTCTCATATTGAGCAAAAATCTCAAAAAGCTTTATTTGCGTCTCCATCTGACTATCTATGATTAGCATAATGTCATGAGCGTGTAATTTAATCTTGTCCATTTGTGGAATTGGGGGTTGAATACTCTTATTTGCTTGAATTGCTCTGGCTAAGGGCTCGATAAAAAAGGCAAAAAGAATAGGGGACAGTAGGCATTCCTGCCTTGTGCCTCGTAGTACCTTTATTTGTCCCACTTCAGCCGAATTAATGATGATACCAGCTTCTGCTTTACGATACATATTGTATATAAACCCCGTGATCTGGGATGGAATACCAAATCTAGTCAGAATGAAAAATAATGTTTCCCAGGCCTTTTCTGCATCTAATAAAAACACTAGGGCTCGTATATTATTCGCCGCAAAATAATCCAGAGCTTCTGCAAGATAATGAGTATTTGTCCCGAGCTGTCTCCCTGCTAAAAAAACGTTTTGATCTGGATGAATCAGACCTGGGGCTATTGAATTAAATCTATTTGCAAGCAGCTTAGATACTATTTTGTAGTCAGTATTTAATAGTGTTATTGGTCGATATGAATTAGGGTCTTCACCATCCTTGTCTTTTTTTAAAAAACGCACGATATTACCTTAAAAAAAAAGAGGGTGGTATATCATCGCCCTGCAACATTCTATTTGCTAATGATAGAAGAGGGTCGACTAAAACCTCTGAGAAGGATTTAAAAAATTCTCCCGGTAAGCCATCCGGGCCACAAGCCTTCCCATTTGGGAGGCTCTTAATGACCTCCAGCAGTTCCTCTTTAGAGAAGGGTCGGCTCAAATTAACTCCCTCTTCTATGGATAGAACCGGAATGTCACAATTTATTAAAACATTTTCTAAAAAGACTTTATCGATTTTCTGAATTTGTGAATAGATCTGCCCATAGTGGTGTAACATAATTTCTCCCAATTTCACTGGATCATAGCTTACTTCTCCTGTAATTGGACATTTCAAGGCCTCTATTCGGTTCTTAGCTGCTTGCTCCCGTGCCTGCCATGCTAAGAATTTGCCGGTAAAGTTACTCTCTTCATACACTCTTTGAGAGTACGTCTGACTTACAATGGCACACTTGGCATAGTATGCTTCGCTCAAGGTTTGTCTGGCCGTGTCAAATACTTTTTTATTGATCCTGGTTGAGTTCCTCAGGAATTTATCATAACTCTGATGTACTTTTTGTTCTAACACCTGCTTTAGTTTTTTAGCTTTAAGGCAGATCTCAGCATCCTTGCTTATTATCCTCCCTCTGACAAATGCCTTCATGGCATCCCAGACCATGCATGCAGGTGCGGTCTCATTATTTATTTTAAAGACGTCCCTTATCTCCGCTTTGAGGGTCTGAGTCCACCCTTCTTCCTGCAGATATTGTTTATTTAGTACCCATCGTTTAGGGCCTGATGGCGGTTTACTAACTTCCAGCTCGAGCCTAAGCATTGCGTGATCAGAGAACCCATTGGGAATTGTGCTTTGCATTTTATATTGAAGGGTTTGGGATATTAAAAAGAAATCTATACGGGAGGATGATCGGAACCTTCCAGAGAAGCAGGTATATTTTGCCTCTGTGGGGTGTGCTATCCTCCAGGGATCGATTAAAGCAAGAATGTCCTTAAAGTTCCTAATAGTTCTCAGAGAATTTGGCTTTGCCTGTTTTTTAGCTTGAACCGAGGAGTCCACTCTTGGATCTTGTAACACATTAAAGTCACCGCCAATGATAACATCTCCCAGATTCTGCATAAGCGATTGAACCAAATTTACATAGGCAGTGGTGTTATCTTCTACCGGTGTGTCAAAGCTAGCAAATGTATAGGGTTCCCCCCTATTTCACAGCTGACCCAGCACCAACGACCCTCCGTGTTGCTTGCACTATTAACCACTTTTCCACTTAGCCATTTTGCTAAAAAAATAGCTGTACCACGATGAGCCGCCTGGGAGGATGAGAATCCTCTATATCCGGCCCACTTTTTGAACATTGTGAATCCCAACAGTTTGGTGACTGGAATATGAGTCTCCTGAATAAAAAGAACTGCCGGCTTCTCGGCTAAGATCCAATTTTCAATTGCCTGGAGTTTCTTCACATTATTAAGACCATTTACGTTGAAAGACAAAACTTTCAAAGAAAAGGTCATATTAGTGTTTTACTCCATGCTGTTTGACTGGGGCAGTATCTTTTTACATCGTAAACCAATCAGCTACCCAATTTCCGACCTCTTTCAATTAATGAAGAATTAATCGAGAAGGTTGGTCCTTGCTGTTGGTTGAGTCCTTCCCCAAACACAGCTAACATTCTGTTCTGCTTATTTGTACACCAAAGCTGGATAACTGAACTCCTGAATCCATTTTTTCCATAACTCCCATCCCTACCCAGCCCCAACCCTGTGCCCCCTCCCCCTAAGCCGTGGCATGTGGTGCGTCCTCCCACACACACCTGACATGCTTTCCCTCCCCCAAGTGACTGGCACCCTGGTCCTGTGCCTTAATGATCGGCCTGCCCTTACCCCCCCGCCACGCCAAAGAGAGAGTAAAAAAACAAGAAAAAAAAACGCAGGGAAAACATTTTTGAAACAAGCAAAGAAAAAGAAAAAAAACAAAGACATAAACGAAAAGAAGGAGGAAGCCTTATAGTTCATTTTTCTCTGCAATCACTCATTCCTTCTGACTTATGGTTTGTCTGATATTCGCTGTAGCAGTTCCTGAGCCTCTGAGACTTCGCAGAACACATGGAACCGTCCTTTGACTAACACTTTCAGTTTCGACTGCTGTGCGATCGATGCTTGCGCTCCTTGCGTCTTGAAGAGATGAAGCATCTTTACAAATTCCTTTCTCCTCCTGGCTGCTGCGGCCGACATGTCGGAGAATATGCGACGAAGAGGTATCTCAGGAGTGCTGAACTGTTTCTCTTTGATGGCCTTTGATAGAACTTGCTCCTTCACTCAGTAATCTCCAAAATTCGCCAAAATCGTACGGGGGTACTTTAAATTCGGGGGGAGATGTGCAGGTACTCAATGTGCTCTTATAATAGTGAGATCGCCCGAATACTCAGAGAGGACATGTTTTTTAATGAAGGTGTTTGCCCATTGTACCATTTGCTGTCCCTCCAACCCTTCCGGGACCCCCACCAAGCGCAGATTAGATCGCCTTGAATGATTTTCTAACTCCTCCAACTTATTCTCAATTGAGGACTTTTGTTTCTGCAATGCGGCTGCCTTCTCCTATAGGGTCTCCATTTGATCTTCTAACTGGGAGATCCTTCCCTCTGCCTCCCTTAGCCATTCCTGGATCTACGCCACTGTCTCCTCGATCTTTGTGAGGCGTGCATGTAGGGCAGCAGTCTCCCTAATCTGTGAGGCCTTCAGATCACGGATTTCCTCTAGGATGAGGTTCAGCATGGTTTTGGCATCCCATTGCACTGAAGATGGGAAGCTGCACTGCGCTATCTCTTTGTCTGGAGAAAGTGACGAGTCCTGTTGTGGTTTTTCCACTCCTGAATACCCCTGCAAAGGTGTTGATGAGACCTGAGCTGTAACTGGAGCGCAGGTCATTGTTGGGGGTAGAACCGCTGCCAACTTTTCTTCAGGAACAGGAGCCAGAGCGAGAACATGATCCTGAGGCTACGGTGAGTGGGGAGACAATAAAGGCTCAGAAGGGTGAAAAGGTTGCATCGTCTCGGGCTGATCAGTCGCGGGGACTGCACTTGATCCTAAGCCTTGTTTCACCTTGGAGAATAAGGATATTTCGTAATTTCTTTTAAGGGAGCAGTCCCTGAATTTGGAATAGCATCACTAGAGTCTTTTGTTCCAGTCTTGGCTGCCATAAATTCCATACTGTTATTGCTGTAGTTGCTTTGCTCAGGGCTTAAAATGATAGTATCCACACCCTCCTTCAAGGGGCGATGCGGGTGGTCTTCACTGATATTAGTGCCTTCTTCGCCGTCCCCTAGGTCGCTATAAAGATTAAAGTTTTTCCCCCGCGCCAACGCAGTGCAAATTGCCTGTGCTGTGGCCTGTCCCACTTTCTTCTTAGCGCGTTGATTAAAGGCAGGAATCTCAAAATGGGTTGTACCAGAACTGGAGGTCTTAGAAATCTTAGAGTGACTTCGCATGATTTACTGAAGGAGACCCTCCACTCTAATTCCAAAAGAGAGAGAGAAAAAAAAAAAAAAAAAAGGGGAGAAAACCCTTTCAATATCCGTGAGCAATGTAGAGTGCTCTGTTCCGGTATTTCAGGCCCTCCCCAGCGACCCTCTACCGGGTAGAGCAGTCTTGACAGCAATTAAGCGCACTTACCCCCCGGTGAGAAACCTGGAGGCCGTCCTTGATGAAAGAAGTGAAATCTTCCAGCCCTCAACCACCGAGGACTGCGTGCTGCTTGATCCTATTACAGTCCTACTGGGTCAGTAGAGCACACCTGCTTAGGCGGCCTTCTAGCCTTGCAGCCTTCCAGCCTTCATAATTCCGCTGGGGTGCCTTCCACAAAATTGGCACAGGAGAGTGTCAAAACTTACTCCCCAAGGACAGCAGATTGATCTCCGGGCCCCCCCGGGGTAAATCTTCCGAAGCTGCTGTGAACGTGGCAAAGCAGCAAACAGAGAGTCGCAGGGATGCCGCCAGCATGAATCAGCGGAAGAGCCCCACCTACGTGTTAGGTCTGATGTGGTAGGGAGGAGGGCGTTTGGCGCTTCAGCCGATCATCCTCCACAACCCGGTTAGTTCCAAGGTTCGAGGCAGAAGTCCTTCATGTCATCTTATTCATGTTCTTTGTGGTTGTCAGTGCCCTGAGAGTGTCAGTGTCTTGTGACTTTTGCATGGCCTGCAGCTGGTCTTCCGCATAGGCGAAGTGCATTAACAGACTGCATTTTCTGGTTCACACCCTCTAAGGCAGTTCTGCATTTGCAGACAAGATGTATAATTCTCTCTTTGATGCCCAATTGCAGAATGTCCTCCTTCCAGAACTGAGCTAAATTCAGCAATTCACATTGGTTCAATTGTGGTTCAGAAGTCATTAATTAGAGCAATAGTTATACTTAGATTACATGTTTCTTTGTGATATTCCTTCTAGGTACCTCTTGGATGTATTATACCATGAGTTGTAATCCCTCTATTATATTTGCAAATTTGTAAATTTTCCTTTTTGGGTGGCCAACTTTTGAATGCTATTTAGGATGCATTTTGTAAATGTTGTGAACAAGGAATTTTAAACCTTTGAACTATAGCTTGCTCACATCCAAAAACATATTTTGAATAAAGTGCGGATAGCGATTATATTAAAGCTGGATATCTGCAAAAGGTGTGTGGTTCATAGTTAAGCGCAATATCATAAGGCTAACACAAAACATTTTTGTGAAAAATGAATTATTAATTGGGGAAAATAGTAGTCAAGCACAAGTAATAAGGTCATTATCTTGTTAGGTTCTGTTAAAAGTTAGAAAATGTGTAAAGCATTTAGAAGTTTCAAAACAGTTAAAAAGTCAAAAACACGACACAGTAAAAATCCCTCTCCAATTTATAAAAAATAGACAATAAGGGGAACCAGAGATATACTTTTAGAAGTTTTAAGTAAAATAGCGCCAAAAAATTCAGACGCCAATGATGTCAACTGGTCGCTGTAGACTGGGACCTAAGCTTGATTTCATGATGATTGAGATGGAATGCGGGTTGGATCCCAATCCAGGTTCGACCCGATTGGAGGTCACACCTTGGGACTTAGTATAAAAAATGAAGACATAATCATTCAGCAGTTCTGTTTCAGGCTGATTCTGCAGAGGGCACAACAACGGCAGATAGGCATTGCACGAAGTCTCTGTGAAGTAGTTCATTTTGCCAAGAAAAACTCAAACAAATTCACAGTGCCCCTCAGTCACTAAATAAAAGATGGAGAAAATCTGACTCCCTTTATCCAGAGCCTGCGTTCCCACCCAGAGTTGTGGTCAGAGTAATGAGCAGCCCCTCCTCTGTGGTCACCCCAAACCAGTGCTATGGGCAGCTTTTACCTCACTGGGTTTGGTGTCAGCCTGACTGAGAAGACAAATGAAGGGGCCTGTCCAGTTATCATCTGACATTTTCTTGTGACAAGGAGACCCCTTTGAAATACATTAAGTTCCAGGGCACAGTCTAAGTGGTTTTCGAGGGAACAAAAACACCTCCAACACCTCCCACATTGTCTCTGCTGTGTAAGGAGTTTTCACACCTTATCATGGCTATTTGCCTGGTGGGTGACAGTTGGAGGGGCTAATACAAATTAGACTTCCGGAGCTTTAGGCAGGTAAAAGGTAACATTTTAAAAGTCCCTTTCTCATAATATTTATTAAAAATCCATCTTCCCGAATATGTTGGGCTTTTAAAAAATAGTGAAAATAGTTGTTTAATCATTTTTCTAGCTGGTCCCTAGCCTGAGATAGCAGATATAATGTTTAATATTATTTCCCAGTGTTTCCCAGTGTTTTTCTATGTGCCAGCCAGCCTTCCTTTCTACAGTAAAAACAGCTTTTGGGTGCAAGCCACTGTAAGGATATGTTAACTTTAAATTTCCACATGCCCTACTATTAAATACTATATACTTTGTCTTATTGGCTACAAGGCCTACATAGGCATGACTTCATAATATTTAAAAGGGAAGTTTTCACCTATCAAAAAGGGCCATTTTGACAGGTTGGGCTGAAGTTTTATAAGTGCAGCAGTCAGGCTACAGTAGTAGGCCCGGATTCATTTTTGTCTTGTCACACTAGTGGATGGCACAATATTGTTGTAGTCCATAAGGGACATTTAACGTTCCATGCCATGGGTGTATCTTGAGCCAACATATACTATTGTCTCATAGGAAAGTAAAATAGTCCACTTAGGAGTAAGCTAAATTCAACATTTAAAGTTACAAAAGTGCACATTACACTCTCTGTAGACAAGAGTAGAAAGTACTTTATGACCTTTACCAAACAATAAAAGATCAATGTCAAAGTGATAAAATAATTCAGTAGATTTAAAAATAAAAGGTGGTTGGTTGGGACTGGAATACATATTTTAAAATGTTGTTTCACCTATTTAAGAAGTTCATACTACTCGTGTGCCAGACTGCCCGGCAACTAATGTAGAATCATTAGGTGCAATTCATAAAAGCATTTTCAGTCATAAATATGTACAACTGAAAATGTATTCATTTACTCATGCCAGAAATTGACTTCAGGGAAAATGCACAGTTGTATATCCCAGACAAGGGATGGAAAGTTGGAAGAACAAGGGGTGGTTAGCCTTTTAAGTTTGTGAAGGCCTATGAAATTTTATGTTTGCGGAACTTCATAAAGTTCAAATCAACCCTTTCTCACCCTGGAAATGGTCAGAGCTCTAATTCAGCAAAGAGCTGAAGTAACTCTCCTTCATGGCCGGGAAGGGTAATTGATCATCTCCAAACTTGTAGAAGATGTAGGGGAAGGGGTTTCCCCATGTGGGAAATGTTTCTCCATGGAGAAAAAGAGATAGAAAATTATATTTTCACATTGGGTACTATTTCCTACGTTCTAAGTCTACAGTATGTAGAATAATTGATTGTGAACTTGGGATGCTGGGGAAAATGTTACATGATATTGTGAGATGTACACCAGGAAATTTGAGGTTTGCACAGCTTTCTAGACATACTACTGGAAATGTTTGTGAATTTCAAAAAGTAGTCATTCTAGACCGATTCATAGCAATAACTTGGGAGCCGATTTACTACCTTTTTTTTGTGACTTGCTAATTACGTGTAAACTTATCTTGTGAAAAGCTGAAATGAATATGGTTCTCCTGGCCTACATTTGGCACTGATGCAACAAATTTTAACTTTGCAGCAAAGCCAACCCCTAGCTGTCCCAGCAAATCCACACCATTTTCACAGCATATTGATAAATCATGTGTAAAAGGATCCCAAGTAAATAGCCTAAAAATACAGGTTTCCTGGGCAAACAGTGGTCATCCATGATGTACAACATCATCTGGGTGTGGGTGTTTTCATAAGGTGTGGGAGACCCATTCAGCTTGTAGTGCTTCTATGGTATTTGTAAGATCCTAGGTGGAATCTGGAGTTGTAAGGGAAGTTGGTATTTTTGTAACAGGGCCAGAAATCCTCTGAGGGGGTGAAATTAGCAACATCTTTCCCGGAGGGCATGTTGTAAAGTGGGCTCATAGGTGGCAGGTTTGCACCTGCACTTATGGGGAACGATTTTCTGAATGGATATAAATGTAAGAGCTCTGGTGACGCCATGGTGCAGAACTAATTTTAACTTAGCAGTCAATGGAGAGCTTTTACAATTCTCAGTGATGGAGGGATGCCTGTTTTAATCCCCTCAGCTGTTAAATGAATCATGCATGCATTTTCATGATGCTCTTTGTAATTTGAAAGGCTCGTGCTTGGAAAGAAAAGTGACTTCTTTCTGTGTGATGCATTAAAGATTATAAATACATTCATGGCAGAGAGCCTGAATATTTGACATTGTAAATTATTAAATGTATAAAAGGGCTCCATCAAAACTGTAATGCAGGAGGTAGTTGCCAACACACAAAGCAAATTCTAAACTGGAATGTTGAAAGATAAAAAAACAAGCAATGGCGAAGGCAATAGGCCTTATCATTAAATTGTGTTACTTGTCCTTTCAGCTTTGCCAATGTATTTTGCAATGTTGTTCTTCATTGGCAAAAAGAAAAGGAAAAATAATCTTTGGCCAATGTGGAACAGCATTAGCAAAAACCAAAAATCTCTATACCTCAGCATGATGACATATGTGTGTGTATGCCCCATGAAGCAGCAGCCACCAGTGGAGGCTGCCGCAATACTGAAGTGGGGGGGGGCAAAACAGGGGAATAATAATTAAAAAATACTTGCCTGACTATGTGGCCGCCTCGGTCCTATTCTCCGACTCTCCTCGAGTCCCAACATGCATTGGGGCATAGGCTCCCCACCTATTCCTGGCGCTGCTCTCATGCTATGAGAGCAGCGCCAGGATTGGTCTGAGCAGCGTGGTTTGGGGCTCAGACAGTGCCTAGGTGCCTGTGATGTTTCTCCAACCCGGCTGTGCAACACCGCTGGGTTGGAGAAACGTAAGTGCCCATGTCTGGCCGGCCTAAGACCGCCGGCCAAACAGACATGCTTACTTACAATGTGCCTTCCACTGCTCCCTGCTATTCCCAGCCTGCCCCTCCCTACAGTGCTGGAATCAACTCGATCAGCCAGCGGTCATTTTATTTTTCACTAGACCGCGGACTGACTGACCAGTGGGGCAACGCTCCTCCGCCATTACGGAGCAGCCACTCCTGGCAGCCACTCTTCATTATTTTAAACTTTTACCATTCTAAGATGGCAGATGCCAATATTAGAATGCTTTGTTAAAAAAATGCATGCATGTGTATTTATTAAAGAGAAAGGAGAACTCCAGAGCAAATTGCAATTATCGGGCTTGCTAATAAGAAAAAATTAAATATATATTTATATAATTATTTTTTTTCAAAACAGTGCAATTGATTGGGAAACAGTGGAGGTGTGGGGTTGGGGTGAGGGTTGGGAGCAGTGTGGAATGGGCAGCATTTGGCAGGTGAGCAACAGGGGTGGGTGCAATGGAGGAGGTAATGAGAAAAAGACGGTAGGGGTAGGAGAAGAAATGGACGAGCATGAGAAGATGAGGTGAGAGAGCAACACATAGAGCACCAGGCGAGGATTTGAGTGGGGAAGCAGCACACAAGAGCAAGAAAACACCTGCATTCCCATCAAGTGGTGAAAGAAAAAGAAAAAAGTAGTTCCTTGACTGCAAACAGTGCTTGTTCATAAGTCATTTGATCTAAAGGATAGTAAGTTATGCTCCTCGGGATGAACAAACACAAGAAAAGGAAGGCAAGCCTTCCTTAGGAAGCAAGCAAATGAGATTGCATTAATAGATTGTTATTGCTGATCTTGGATGCCCTGAAAATCTCTCCTCATACAGCATTTTCACTCCTGTTTGTTAATGTAGAGAAGCCCGTAATTTGGAATTCTTGTATATATTCCTTGAGCTGCCCAGAGTACTGTTTAGAAATTTATTTTTCGATGTATTAATTTAAGGGCCTCTTTCTTGATGATTCCTTGGATTTTCTGGTTCTGGTCCAGAAAGATTGTTTGTACCCTGAATCAACCAAAATGCAGAGGATGGTTATATTAAATGTTTTATGCTGTTTTGGTGAGCATGATTAAGTATAAAGAGCTCCAGAAGAAGGAGCCAGAATACAAATTCACAGTGTAAGAAATTGTGTTATTATTTGAGAGGGGTGTTAGACCCACTCAAATAATAAACACAATTATTGTCTGGGTAAACCACAAAAGCCCTAAATAAACTCTGCTTAACCCTCTAGTAGCTTAGCACAAAATCAGTCAGACTTAACTTGGAGGCAATGTGTAAAGACAAATCCTGAACCAATTTAGGAAATTAGAGTAAAATTAAAAACATAAAATAACATTGAAACAGCAAAAATCCAATCATTAGAAAAGGATTTATGATTTTTTAAAGTTTCTAGTTAGAATTGCACCTAAAAGCACAAAGTGCCAATTGCAGTTATCTGGTCATTCTGGACCGGTCAAAATCAAAAGTTGAGGTGGACCAAGATGGAGGGTGGGGCAGATACAGGGACCAGGTTTATCCTGCTGAAGATTTTACCTTCTCTGAGTACAAGTCCATGTGGTGAGATGCAGTGGAGCTTCACATTGGCGGTTGATGTGAGGTGACCATTGTCAGTGCAAAGAGCAGGTCAGGTGTCGTAGAGGGTCGCTTTTGGTTTGGAGTGAAGAGTCGATCAGCACTGCAGCATCACATGCAGACTATCGCCATTGGTGCTGGATCTCGAAGGAGATGTGAAGGGCAGGCAGGTGCTGGAGATTCACGACGGCAGGTGTCACAGATGGTTGGCATGCGATGCAAGTGCTTCATTCGCAGCCTTGGAGAACCCAAAAACATATGGATGTTCATCTGGAGCTCAGGACTTGTCGTTTTCCAGGTAGGTGGAATACATTCTGATGCCAGCCAAGGGTTCAGTGTTTGGGGTCACGTCTTGCTGATCAGAACACACTCCAGCAGAGTCCAGCAGCTGGGCTAAGGGAGGTCCAAGCATGTCTAGTTGCTGCTGGTTAGCTGGGCAGTTGCAGGCAGTCCTCTGCAAGCTGTGTCTCTGAAGCTCAAACAGGTTAGCCAACTGACCCTTAGAGTCACTTCTGGGGAGCCTGGGTTCAAGGCAAGCAGGTCCAGTCTTCGTTCTTTACACAGCAGAGCAGTCTCCTTCTGAATCTTTCACTTGTCCAGGAGTGTTCAAACAAGAGGTACTGAAGGTTCCACATTTATCCCCAGTACAAGCCTATGGGTGGGGAATGCCTCATTTGTCTAAACTTCCATCTATCCTGGGTTTAGCTCCAAACTGTCTAGGGTAATGTGAGGAAATGTGATTTTGCAGGTTCACCCCCTCTTTTTAACTATTAGGTGCCGGGGTAATGACTCTGTGATGCGCTTGGCCCTGCTACCCAGGCCTCAGTGCATGTGCTCTGACACTCAAAAGTGTTTGTTTAATTGGCTTATACCCAGCTAGCATAGGTTATCTTACTTAGAAGTCCCGAGTATATGGTACCATGGTACCCAGGGCCTGCAAGTTAAAGTGTTCATGTGGACTGCAGCACTTATTGTGCCACCACAAGCAAAGTGAAAAAGTTAAGTGTAACTCTCAGCCCGCCATTGCTGGTGGGCAGAGCAGTTTTAAACTTCTAACTCAACTTTGCATTTAAAGAAATAGCAAAGCCAAAAACCTTCCTTTTTGATATTTACAAGTCACCCCTAAGACTGGCCTGTTGAACCCTAAAGGCAGGGTGTAGGACATGTAGTTAGTAACTTTACATGTCCTGACAGTAAAAACCATTGGCGAGTACAGAGTTACATGCTGACAACTCAGCAGTGATAACTTGTGATTGGGACAACTAAAATACAGAATCGCTGTGTTAAACCCAACTTGATGGTCAAGTCAAATTTAAGGTAACATTTGCACAAGTGGCAACTTTAGTAAGTAGCCACTTGGTTTGTTGCCCATAGCTGTCTAGTGAGAGTCTACTATTGCTGGCCATGAGACAGCCTTCTGGCCTCCTGGCGGTTAGGTGTGAACTACTCCTAGGAAAGAACACAAACGGCCTGCCATTGTGAGAGGTGTGACTTCTCCCTGGCAGGAAGGCCAAACGGTGTGTGAGCCCAAAAGGCGAGCTTCAAAGGGGAAGCCGCCTTATAATGGCAAATGATGGACACACATAAAAGGGCCTGCTCATTTGTTTTTGCAGATAAGTTGGCATCGAAGACAGAGACAGAGAGGGAGAAGCTGTTGTCAAACTGCTTTTTCTGTGGGTGTGTAGCCTCCAGGTAACCACACCTCTGGGGTGGCTAGGGAGCTCCACACACAAAGAGAAGGGTTCTGCCATGTTGAGAGTGGCTAGAATAGTGCATTCTGGGATAGTTAGACTCCACAATTCACTGGAAGTTGTCATTAGGTGGCAGCGGAGCTGGTAGCCCATTGGCTAGTAGTCTCCACATCCCCTGGGCATAAAAGAGCACCCCTGGCACCCAGACCACATCTGTACTGAAGAATGGACCAAAGTAGGACTTCTCTGCTGTTCCCTGGACCCAGCAAAAGAGAAGCTGCACCAAGACTGGCTGCACCTGCTGCTCCTTGGGCTATCAAAAAGAGGACTGTGCCTGTGGTGCCCTGTTCAAGGAAGAGTCATCGCCGAGCCTCAGAAAGAAGAAGTGACTCAAAGAGTCAGTTGGCTGACTTCCTGTTTCAGCTACAGGGCCACAAAAGTGGAAGACTACCATGGCGAGTTGATAGTCATGTATGCATGGCTGCTACTGACTGCCAATGTGCAGCCTAGGAGACCAAGACCCGACACTCAAAAGTTGCACCCGAGTCTGCCGTACTCAGTAGAGTCATCGGAGTGCAGTGTCGTTGCCCAAGACAGACGTTACTATCAGTTGTAGGGAACCCCTGGTTTCACTGAAACCGCAGACCAATAGACCAGTGGCAACCTTTTTTGGCTGGACTTCAACTGAACTTCGAGGGACATCGACCACTTGGACCGTGGAGTAGCCCCAGGGAGACCCCTGTCACCGGATCAGCATCCTCAGCATCCTTCAGCATCTTCAGCATCCTGTATCCCTTGCATCAGGACCACTCAATTTAAGTCTAGGGCAGTTAGCCCATAGAGATTGGAACTGGACTGGAGACTGCCTTGCTTGCGAGGTAACTGTTCAACCAGGGCTCTTTGGTCGCCTAAAGAGGACCGGAGTCGTAGCTTACATCTTTATAAAGGTTTGCCAAAGTGTGACCATGAGCACGGTCCATTGCAATGATTTATTGCTTTCAATGAAAATGCAGTGAATTATTGTTCCTTTAAAAATTCATATCTCCAGGACGTTACAGTGGATTTTTGATTTTTTGTTGTTGAGGTGTCATTTTAAAGATAAAAATACAACCTATTTTTATAAATTGGTATTACATTTTTATTCAGTCTTATTTCTTTCCAATTTTTGATACTTCCTAATGTTTTACGCTCATTCCTTTGATAAAACCTGTCTGCTTGGACCACAGCTACCCAGGGTTGAGCTAAGGTTTTTCAAACAAATTTGAATGGACCGCAGTACAGGTAGGGAGTTTATTAAATGGTGAGGTATCACTATCACACCACATAATAAACCGCTTTCCTCACAGGTAACAAGGGCAGACAGGCGTAAGTGGGAGCTTCATTTTGTCATTGGAAGGGGAGGCATCCATTAGAAGCCAGAAAGGGGTGTGTATAGCCCTGAGACTACCCATTGAAGCTCAGGAAGGCTGAGTACAACCACCCAGGGCACCCTGCTCAGGAGAGGAAAACCCACCCCACACCAAAGGCCTTTTTGCCCCCATGTCTAGAAAGAGTATACCTA
Organism: Calotriton arnoldi; assembly: GCA_963921515.1. Lineage (NCBI taxonomy): Eukaryota > Metazoa > Chordata > Amphibia > Caudata > Salamandridae > Calotriton > Calotriton arnoldi. The sequence continues at coordinate 2,367,502 of CAWUFW010002144.1, read as the reverse complement.
ACCCCACAGGAAGCCATTGATGGTTATGTGACAGTCATGTGACCCCAGACACAGGCAGAAATGCACTTGTGCGGGCATATTTACAAGCAGCTTGCGCTGCTGCTGCGTCATTTTTTTTTACACAGTGGCTGCATTTTCTTTGCTCCATATTTTTATCTAGATATATTATATCTAGACAGATGCATCACTTTTCATTGACTTGCATCGGTTTTTCCCTTCGTTGGAATTGGGTGCGTCACGTTAGTTTTAATATATGTCACACGAAAAAGAACCCAATGGTGGACTTTCAAGCCTGCACCTCACGCTTGTTTCCAAAGAGTCAAAAGTCCTGTGCACAAATCCTCTGGCACCTGCCGTTGTTTAGTGCCACTGTTAAACAGATACTGGATCAGCAAAGCATATGGAGGTGCACCAGGTAAAGAAGTCCATTCAAGCGTATTGTTACAAATTCTTTATTTCTTCATCGTCTTTTCTTTATTTACACAGTCCAGCCAGGTTTAATATGTGCAAGGTAGGTGTTCCCACCTAAAATACCCCGTAAAACTGACGCAGTGGTATTCATGACATTTTGCAAAAGTGACGCATCTTTGGGAAGCGGGCAGCTGAACTTGAGATGCGTCAAAATTCCTACAGCTCGATAACCCAGGCGTAGGAATGATGCATTGGCTGTGGCATAGGTATCTGGCCAGCTGAAGTGACTTGAAACTGTGTAATGTACAATCAAGTCACATCCCCTCAACAGGTAAGTGCACATATATGGTAGGTTACACAGCAAATATCACATTAGACACCATCACAGACTTGTATGCACTCACATTGTACTTTCACATAATCTGTCACATATACGTAGGCATAGTGGTACACATAAGTACACTATGCCCACTTGTATGCATGACATCAAGATCCAATATAATAGAGTGCAAGGTGAGTTTTTCAACTTTTCACACTCTATTACATTGGTCCCCACACATGAAGCTACTTGCGTCATTCAAAACTGATGCATCGCCTCTGATTTCTGACGCATTGTTGTAGTTGTGTCAGTCTTTTGACCAACAACACCAATGCGCCACTTTTGAGTCGGTTGTCTTGCGGCATCCTACCCACAGATGAGTCCGAATTTCTGACGCATCCTTGGGACCTTGCAGCATTGAACCCCGTATTGTAAAAACGGTGCATCCTTAGTGCCATAAGGGTTTTTAACGCAGGCGCAAGAATTGTTAACGCATCACTGCTGTGGCGCAGCGATGCATCATTTCTTGTAAATGTTTAGTTTAGGAAAATGCCACCTTTCTAAAAGTGCCATTTTCAGAAAAGTAACTTAAAATCCAATACCAATAAAGATGATTTTAAAATTCATTTGAGTGGAAGAAGCATTTCTCTATCTGTTTTCAAACTGAAGTTATCGCTTATTGAGTGTAATATGTAATTCAATGCTAGTCTATGGGACAGATAGCCTTACAGCAGGGAAAAACGACTTTAGGTTTTTGTCACTGCCAGGACATGTAAAACATAAGTACGCATGTCTTTCCTTTTAAATACCATGCACCCTGCCCTAGGAGTGGTTAGGTCCTACCTTAGTGGTGGAGCGTAAGTATTACCAAGCATTTGCAATGCAATAGGTCTCACATTTGCGAGAGCTAGAGCTATTGGTGTTGTAAATGCCAATGTCTTTTACCTATGTGTTTTGGTTTGGAGTATAGTATATGTGGAGTGTAGTGGGGGTGTATGCTTTAAAAACTAATGCTTTCTCCAATTGTCTCTTTTAAAGTCAGCACAAGAGGCAGAGTTGTCCTTCTTGTTGTTAATTGTTGTTATGAAAGGCTTATTTTTTCTGCCACCTTATTTAGAACATTGGAGCTTCTAAATGTGCACTTATTCATTAGTACATCGCAATGGTGAAATGTCAGGTTGTTACAAGAGTCCTGCCTAATTAATGTGAGAAAACCATGCTTACTGCTTCATGCAGGTTACAGTCAGTGATCGAACAGAGGAAAAGTACTCTTATAAAACCTCAAATGCCTTTTCAGTGTCCTGTTTTGCTGCACACATTTAACCCATTCTGTCACGATGTTCTGGTAAAAATGCCTTTGTTTATGACGTTTATACACGAAAAGGAGCGCTATGTAAACCATGTATGGTGAGCCATTGTCGAGGAGCGGAATGCAACATTCATGGCCCCTCCCCACACTCAGCAGTGGTAATAAATGTCTATTACACCCTGCGTATGCATATCTGTTATTATCAGTAGATATAATAAGTGAATCGTGAACTTGATCTCAGAAAAAGATCCAGCGTGTAGGATTTAAATCCACCCACGATAATGGCATTCTCATTGGTTCTTGAGAAATACTTCATTTTGTACCCCCTTTAGTTGTTGTATTTTTGTTGTAACTTCTCTCTGCCTGTCTCCACCCTCGGATCCAGTTCTCGGGTAAATCTAGGCTTCCTTGTGCACCTGCCACCCAAGCTGCTGCGCCAAGGCAATGCTCGTGGCACTGTGTGAATTAATTTTCTCAGAACTGTTGGAAAAGCAATTAGCAGCCGTCCTGGATGTGTCAAGAATGTAAAACTATACACAATGTGGAAAAATGGCGCGCTGAGCCGCATTTTGCTGGGCTAATGGCAGTTGTAAGTTTCGCTAAGCACGTTGCTAAGCAGCCGTCTTGCCTTGTTTTTTTTAATCAACCCTTTGCATACTGGAACTCGTAGGCCCTTACTTTGATCCGAGAACGTAGAACTCCAACTCCCAGCATGCCCCTGCTGTTGACTAAAGCCACATTTGGAAGAAGGCGACTCCTCCCATGACATGCTATCCACTGTCAGCTACTCTTCACAAATCAATGGCTAGCTTTCAAGAAGTACCTTGTGTCGTGCAATTGTTTAAAGGCGCTGTGTTTGGAAACTAGAGGCTCAGACCCAGTTGTTATTAATTCTCCACTTTACGGATCAGTGCAGGGCTGACCAGGTAAGAACAAGCACATGGAGTGGGGATGGGGGCTGGGGCATGCACAGGTCTCAACTGGTCACAAACAGGACATGCCACGTACATTGCAGAGGCAAAACTGATAATGCTATTGCTGGGGCAGTAGCAGTGCTATTTGAGGAAGCAGTACTCTTGGTATCCGTTCCAACCCTCAAAAGGCCACAAACAATCCAAAATATAACTACTCTGAAAAGTATGTAACCACATTGTAGCACTGAGATCCAAGAAGCACAAAAACAATAATTAGCATAGCCTACTAAGCGAAAATTACAACTGCCATTAGCCAGACAAAATGCAGCTCCGTGTGCTATTTTTCCACATTGTGTATAGTTTTACGTTGTTGAAGCATCCAGGATGGAGGGGCGGAAAATAACAATTAAAAAGTAGATGGGGTGGCGGTGCCAATTGAAGTCTGTGACCGACGGAAAGCAGTTCTTCCAAAGGACAGATAAGGAATGCCAGAGTAAGGAATCTGTAATTAGCCAGTGCTCCTGAGCCTTGAACGGAAGTGACATATCAGCAAAGCGAAAAAGTTAGGAGGCAGCAAACAAAAGCGACACTGGAGTGAACCAATGGTAAGTAGCAGGCAGGAAAAAGTGGTAATATTGAATACAGCAGGTCTTGCAGACAGCGCATGCGCGCTGTAGGCTCAACCTAAAAGGAAGGTTTAGTCTCGGTAAAAAGGTTTGTTTTGTCAGGTTGAAATGGCAGTTTAAAAACTGCAATACAACTAGAGTGGCAGGCCATGAAACATTTTTTACTGTGCTACTTCAGTGGGTGGGACAATGACTACTGCAGCCCACTTATGGTATATAATTTACAGTCCGTGGGTGCATGTAGTATCATTTACTAGGGACTTATAAGTAAATTAAATGTATCAATCAGATGTAGGCCAGTTTTGCCATTTTCAAAAGGAGAGCACAAGCAATTTACCACTGATAGCAGGAGTAAAGTGAACAAAGTCCTAAAAGCCAACAAAGACGGGTTTACTAAAGAGAGACAACAATCTTAGCTGACCCTGCAGAGAGGGATCAGTCCAACACACAGTCTTATTTGGATGACCCACCTGTATTAGTGAGATTAATAATGGGTCTGGAAGAACAGTGAACATTTTTGGTCTATCTGGGAACCTCTTGATGTGAAAGTGAAATGTGGTGACAGATAGCAAATTACGAGTAATGGTAAGGTGGAATACCAACTGAGAATATTCAAAACAGTCAAACAACATCATGTTGAGCAGCACATGAAGGTATTTCTAAATCGGGCCTTTATTCCTCCAAAGGTTTATTAAATTATCATGGTAAGAAAGCCATTGTTTGACAAGCAAGGCTTTTGGAAAGCCCTGGAGAAAACGTGAAGCATTTGGAAGCTTACTATTCTGCCCATTCGCATCTGCAAAAAGACCCAAAAGGTTGTCATTGTCTACTGGTAGTGGGCCTAGTGAGGCAATGACCTATGTACAGGCCAGGAAGCGCATAGTGCCGGACCTTACCAGAGTTATGGTTCCTGTCTGAAATGACATAGATGGGTCTGTATCACAAGCCAGTATGGAGGAGGTCCATGGCATGTCTCTGGCAGTCCCAGGGTTAACATAGCATGACCCTGGGACACGTGCTGGTACTGATATGCACTTTCATAGCTGTACCACCAATACGATATGGCAATGTGTGTGTGAACTATTCTTTTTAGTTCACATCCGCAAAATGCAATTGGTTGATACTGACAAAGATAGCTAATCCAAAGGCTAGAGCTAACTGAGCCACAGTAGCCAATGACTGAAAGAGTTTGCCCAAAAGCTCCTTTTTCGTGTATTTGTAAATGTATGTGTATGCTTTGTGTTTTGTTAAATGTGATGGTGTGTGACGTGCTCTCACCAGACAACTAAAGCTGTCTGTAAGCGAGACTTAAAAAAACTCAATGTGCGAAAGAAGGAAAAGGAGAGGGAAATGGGAGGAGAAGCGGAAATTGTTTATCACATTGCCGTAATTCAATTCGCTATAGGTATCGCTTTACAGGCAAGGCACAACACACTTTAGGCATGATGCTTCAGATGAATGCTCCTATTGACTATCACAACTTGTTTTGGCCTTTCCAATCAGGATTTAACCCTAATCACAGTACAAGGAAGAGACAGACACTCTTCAGGTGGCAATGAGCCTGGCAATGCTACGGGATCTCGCAGGAGCCCTATGCCCTCTCAAAAGATTTATGACATTGTAAACCCTGGAGTACTAATTTGTTTGTAGACCTAGCACTCAGGATGCCAACAAATGCCAAAGGGGTTGGCTGCTTGCAGTGGGAAGAGCAAAAGGCCTGACGAATGACTGCATGAACTGTAACACAACTAGAGATAAAACAAATTGTCAGCTGAATATTGCCTCACTGGAGGACCACACCAGAGAGATATTTGTGATTTCTGCTTTGTTTGAGGGCAGATCTGCCCTATTTTTGTATGTTGATTCTAATTTAGGCACTTCAAATTGCTAGAGTGGTACCATGTTGAATGATTCCCTACAGCATATATGACCTGTAGGTAGCTTTAATAGATGGGACTTTGTATGTACATTGTAAACAAACTATGCATGAACATGATTGATGTCTTCTTTCACTTTCAGGACTGATTTCCCCAGAATTAGACAATCATTTGATTAGACCACCTTTAACATCAATATATTGCTAATAGAAATAGAGCGTCTCTCTGTTGAAAGGTTGTGAAATAGATCCAAAATAGAGCATGTTGGTGCCCTATTAAACAGATAAAATCAGTTTTTTAAAACTCATTCTAGACTTTAAGATGTATTGCAAAGCCCATTTTGCAGCACTGTCATTTTAAATTGCAATACCGAGGCAGGGTATTTAAAATGTTATGTATTGTTTTATAGAATCCACTCACAGATAGACTACACTAAAATATATACTGGTGAGGGTACTGTGGTCACCTTATTGATTAAAGATAAATGCTTTGCAAAGCTCTTTCTTCCTTTTGTTTCACTTACTTTTTGCTGTTTTCTTTTTTTAATAACAGGACCTGCTGGTATTAGAAGAACAAGAGGTATGTTAAACGAATGGACCTATTCCTACTCGAATAGCAAAATTCAACATCAGCCCTTTTTTAATTTCTACAAGGTCTAAATGATCTTGTGATTGTCTGATACTGTAATTGTTTGCCTAAAAGAAAGTATGAAAAATTTGTTAGATGATGAACAAAATCAACCTACTACAAGTTGTCCTTCATTTGACAAATTTAATGCATTAGGTATGTGTAATAAGCTAATTGAATTTCTGGATTAAATAGATTTGACAACAGTGCATAATTCCTGGATGTGTTAACCTGCCATCAACCTGGACAATATTCTGTCTTCTCCTCTATTAGTATGTTTAAGGGAGGGCATGTTGGGGATGCTATGTAGCACTCCGAATCAGGTGATGAACTAGGTGTTAAAGGCACAGTGAGACAGAGAACAAGAGGCAGGAGTAATGTTTCATTTTATTAGTGCTTTATGAGAATTATAGATCATGCTTGTTGAAGAACTGTACAAAGTTATTTATTAAGGCACATGCTATAGTGTGTTCTCACAAAGTCCACAACAACTATATTTAATGAAGCAGTTACTACACGTATATGCTGACAGTATTGAATCCTTTCCTAATTTGGAATATACTAAATCCCAGATAAATATTACCTTGCTGACTAACTGGAGAACATAGATTAGACCAGTCGCGGCCGGCATGGCTCACGGGTGGGGGGGTCGGCGTGGGGTTGCGCGGGGTAGGGGGGTTTGCAAGGGGAGGTCGCGAGGGGAGGGGGAGTTCAATAATAAAAACATTAAAACCTACCTTTCTGCCAGCCCGGATCACGCATCTTCACTGCTCGGTCTGCTCCTGCTTTCCTGCCTCTGGCAGGAACAGGCAGCAAGCAGCCTCCCTCCCCTCCCCTAAGCCAATCACAACGCTCCAGTGGAGCATTGTGATTGGTCGGGACGCCGCCCAGCCAGGGGCTATAGGGGATTGCATGTTCTCCATGTAGGCTGCAATGCAGCCTGCATGGAGAAGTGCAGAGTGCGCATGACTGATTTGGGTGGCCTGAGAGGGCCGACCAAACCAGTCATGCATACTTAGGAGTGGGCAAACCACTCCTGCCCTGCCCAGGCAGCTCCGCCCACCCACCCGCCCGCAATGCCGAAAGAAACATAAAATAGTAATAACCAAAAGTTATTACCATCTTATGTTTTGGCTTTCTCGCACTGCAGGAGAGCAGTGAGGTGATGCTCCTCCGCCCTAGTGGAGGAGCCGCCCCTGGATTAGATGCAGACACTTAGGGCCCGATTACGATGCCCTAGAAAACTGCTACGACCCTCGGTCGAAGCCGTTCCTACAGCATCGGAATCTCCTGTTTGGATTAATTTCAGACCGACCCATTTCGATGGAGTAGGTCGGAAATTAATACAAACATTGGCTCACGACGGGCTCAGAGAGCCCGTCTGCCATTTGGAAAGGGGCCTGTAATCCTAAGGGCGGCTCTTTCCACCCGAGGGATTACGATGGCAGATTCCCGCAGCCTTTCTGTGCCGGCCTTTCCGACACAGAAAGGCTGTCGGAATCTGACTTTGGGGGCCCCAGCAGGACCCCCTGGGTGCAGGGATGAACTGCACCTCAGCTCTTTACAATGAGAGCATGCATTCCGGTCGTAATGCATGCTCCCATTGTAAAGAATAGGATTGCGACCGAACAGTGTTCGGTCGCATCCTAATTGCTGCGTTGGGACCGAGAGAGGAGGTCGGTCGGTCCCAGTTCCCAAACAATGCCGGACGGACTCAGGTCCGTCCGACATCGTAATCGGGCCCTAAATCTGTAACATGAATCCTGTTGTGGAGAATGCCCTACTCAATCTGGTGCAGACTGTGAGCTGAAGCCTCACAAGTTAGCCTGTAATATTAATTTGGGAAAACTAAGAAAGGATGACTGCAGTGTTAAAGATGTAGCTAAATTGCTTGCTCAAATATCTTTTTATGGCGCAAGTCATAATCATATGGCTTAGTAAAAGACTGATCTACTAACAAACCCCTTTAATTTAGAGGGATAGAGGGAACAAGAGGGATGTTTCAGTTACTTTTCTGTCATTATAAATGCCCGCACAAACGCGACCGCGCAGCATCAAATGTTGAGACTCCTGAGGCGGAAGCCGGGAGGATATCTGTTCGTTCTTGCCTATTTGCACAGCTTTAGCTTTTATTAAGCGCAGAGACTCCTGAGGCGGAAGCCGGGAGAGTATTTTGCTTCGTTTTTGCTATTTTGCACTGTTTGGTATCGTAGCGTGTAGCCCTTTTTAAAATTAACCTACATGCTTCTATTTTATCTTTGTTTTTAAATAGAATTTGTTACTGCTATTGTTGCTCACCTGTCACTCGGAGTCCGCTGGTAGAAGTAAGCCGCCATCTTTGGTGGGGGCTCCGGGTTAGCGTTTCAGTTACTTTTCTGTCATTATAAATGCCCGCACAAACACGACCGCGCAGCGGACGCGCCGCAGCGGCGCGCGCGCTGGCGCGCCAAAGGCGCGCCTAAGGCAAGCCCGTCTGCGCCCGTCCGCGCACGACCTAGCCCAGAGCCCTGGCATGCTGGCCGGAAGGAGGTAAACGGCTCAAATAATAATCGTTTGTCTTATTCCGCTGAATCATTACACCGGATAAGATCTCAAGACGAAGTGAATCATGTAATGGCCGTATGCTGCCCCTGGAGGTTCCCAACTGGGTTAGAGGGTGTGGTAGCCTGTCGGCACTGCCACTTTCAGGGGGATCTGGATCTGCCCAGCGTACGTGTCCCAGTTTCACGCCCAGGTGCATCGGTCACGAGCATAGCCCCTAAAATACCAGGTTTAACGGCGATTCTATGTAATGTAAGATCATTAGCTAAGCATCCCATTGAAATATGGGACATGGTCACTACTCATTCTCCTGATATTTGTTTTTTTACAGAAACGTGGCTGAATTCTACGAACCATCCTATGGTAAATCTAGCCATTCCAGACAGCTACAAATTTTTACATTTGGACAGAGTAGGAAAATCGGGCGGTGGTATTGCCATTGCCTTTAGAAATTTCCTTAACGTTAGCTGGGTGTTGACCGTTAGCAATGAGGACATGGAACTGGGTATTTTTAAGATTATTATATCTCCAACAGACAGCTGGTATGGAGCACTGATATATCGTCCCCCAGGCTACAAGGCCAATTTTAGTGATCAATTGGCTGAATTAATAGCGACACATGTCCTTGCATCAAAAAAATTTCTCCTATTAGGGATTTTAACTTTCATGAATAGGACCTAAATAGTTTAGGAGTAAATAAACTCTTAGATAATTTAGGCCTGTTGGGCCTTACTCAAAAGTTAAAGGTCCAACGCACCGGGCCGGACATACTCTCGACTTAATCTTTTCCAACATTGACCTCCTTACCTGCAATCCCCTAGTCCCCAATTGTGGACAGATCATTTTTTAATCTTGTTCACAATTCAATTAACGAGTAAGGATGATGTAGCTGTATACCCTGGCCGAAAAAAGAGGTGCGCAGACCCTGGCACAACTTAACTACAGAAAATTTTAGTGAGGCATGCCAATATAAATTATCTGAGAATAATCTGGATGTATCTAGACTGCTGGAGAGGTTCAACTCCGCTTTTTTGAGTGCATTAGATGAAGTAATTCCAAAAGAAATTATGGCACTCTACAGAGACGCCCGTCTGCCCCATGGTATACACCAGACTTAAAAAGTGGGAAATCGAAGTGCAAAACTGCAGCCAAGTCCCAATGGAATCCCAAGAACTTTGTAATTCAATAGCTGTCCACTTTGAGGAGAAGATTAGAAAAATCTACGATAATTTCCCTACCACCTCTCAAATAAAACCAGAGCAAGAGCACAGGGAAGAGGAGCCAGAAGCAGAAGTATCGAGTACCCTTAAATGTTTCGAACTGATTACATTAGAGGAGGTCCTCCACTCTTTGGCTTCTGCTAAATCGGGTCACCGGAGGACCTCTGTCGGCCTAAGACAATGGCTTTGCTGGCCCCCTGTTGTGCACCTGAGATTTTACAAATTTATAACTGCTCGATACAATCGGGATGTTTCCCCAGGGCCTGGAAGGAAGCATTTGTACGGCCAATATTGAAGAAACTGACGGCAGATCCGCTGGTCCTTAGTAACTATCGCCCCATCTCTCTGCTTCCCCTGTTGGGTAAGCAATTGGAAAGTCTAATAAATAAGCAGTTAGGGTGCTATCTAGAATCTAATAATATTCTGGACCCCTCACAATCAGGTTTTCGATCAGGTTTCAGCACAGAGACCGCTCTTCTGGCCGTAACTGATTCCCTAAGAATGGAAGTGGACTCTGGAGGATCAATAGTTCTGATCCTATTAGACTTGTCTGCGGCGTTTGATACCATCTCGCATTCAAAGCTCGTGGACCGACTTCTGGCCTGTGGAATCCAGGGTACAGCCTTAAAATGGCTGCAACAGTTTTTATCTGACAGATACCAAACCATCACTTTGGGCTCTTACCGATCAGAAAAAATGCATTTGGATAAGGGGTTCCTCAGGGGTCTTGTCTGAGTCCCACGCTGTTCAACGTTTATATGGCCCCACTGGCAAAAATAGTTGAACAGTTTGGATTTGAGATAATATCATATGCTGATGATACTCAGCTTATGTTTAAAATTGGCCCTAACCTTGAGACAGAGAAAACTCGCTTTGCTACAGGAATGCTTGCAATATCTAGCTGGATGACGGATAATTGCCTCCAACTGAACCCCGGAAAGACTGAGATTATGTTAATGGGGAAAGCCTCATCCATTTGGGCGGATGACTGGTGGCCCACCAAATTGGGAGAGGTCCCCGTTCCCAGAAAAATTGTGAAAAATCTTGGAATAAAATTGGACCAATCACTAACAATGAAGGATCATATAAATGCCACCATTAGCTCTTGTTATCATGCCCTGCGCCTTTGCGTAGGATCTTTCCTTATCTACCTATGAATTCTCGTAAAACTCTTGTTCAAGCTATGGTGATTGGCAAAATGGATTATGGAAATGCCCTACTGGCAGAGGCGGATGAGTCCTCGCTAGCCAAATTGCAAGTGATCCAGAACACGGCTGCAAGGTTAATTTTGAATCGCCCTTCAGGCTTCTCATCCGGTTCTCTGCTGAGAGAACTACATTGGTTACCAGTAAAGAAGCGATCCGTTTTTAAAATCTGTTGCCTCACGTATAATGCTCTTAGAGGCAAAGGGCCCAGGTACTTGCAGAGGAAACTATTAAAATATGTTCCCAGCCGAACTCTTAGATCTAGTTCACTCGGCCTCTTACAGGTGCCCCGAATACGCCTTAAGCGTACGGGGGAAAGCTTTCTCCTACCTTGCTCCTAAATACTGGAACAAGTTGCCTCAGGCTCTTCGTGAGTCCCCTTTTTATAGCACCTTCAGAAAAAAACTTAAAGCCTTTTTGTTTTAGGACTCCAGGCAGTCCCTCTGGTATGTCTCAACACAAGCGCCGAGATGCCCCCGGGTGAGTTGTGCGCTATAAAAGTGGTTTTAACATAACATAACAACATAACATGTGAGCTGCTGTGAAATGTACCCTCCAAGACACCATCATATAAACACAAAAACATTTGCAACACGATTTATAGGGGTCCTGTGCAGGAATTACCCTGTTTTTGGGAAGCCCTAAAGCGCATACGAAAGGAACCAGGAATATCAAACAAATGTATGGCAAACCCTCACACACTAACCTTCATTCATCAGAAATGGTTATAGTACGAATAGGCTCCCTCTTTATAGGGAGTACTTTCTGGAGAAGTGGTGCGGGATCCTGTTTACAGGTTACACATCTCAGGCAACTCCCCAAAAGTAATACTTTATTGCAGAAGGGCCAACGTGATGATTAAAACATATCAGGGAGTAATAGGGCCATTACTCCTCCAGCATCACGGAGGTCAACATGTTTCAGCTATAGCGTGGCACCTAGATGGGGCCGCCAGCTCTCATCAGGACCAGGATACCTAGCTCTATGTTAAATCCTCATTCATACAGCATCCAACCAACACTCTTTTTATTCATGTAATAGGTGAATATACACATATCTTTCTTTGCAAAGGGGGTCCTGTCAAATATGAAATTGAAATAAACATATTCACAAGACAAAAACATAAAGAACAAGTAGCGAAATGCTGAAAGCCAGATCACTGCATGCATTTGCTTTGGTGCCACTACAAAACACACATGAAGAAAACCCAGCAAAGAAAAAAGCAAGTGGATGTCAAATAACTTACTGCAGTGAGATATGAATTTCAACTGTAACTATGACCCTGTAGCTATAGTGAAGTAGTAAAAGATGCAACAAAAATGCAAAATTTTAAAATAAAGCTCTTCAAAGCTGCAACGCAACTAAACAATTTAGGGACCTATTATGATGGCGGTCGGACCGCAACGGACAGCTCGTCTAGGGCGGTCTGACCGCCATCTGCTGCCGCGGTCTGACAGATGCATTACAATGCGTTTGGTCGGAGGCAGCTGGTGGAGGGACCATCCACGGCACTTCCGACAGGCTCAAGGAGCTTCGGAAACACTTCATAATCCCTTTATGATGGCTGCTCTGCCATTGGGATTATGAGGTTGGTTTCCGACAGCCATTTTATGTCCGCCTTTCCAATGATATTGGGGGCCCCTAGCAGGGCCCCCTTCCCTCCTGGCCCTCCACTCTGGGGCCTGGGGGGTGCCTATTCTGCCCCCTAAACATCCCTGCACCCTGAGGTGCCTGCCACACAGTGCAGGGATGTTTGAAAACATAAATTTTTCAATGGAAGGTTGTGCTGCGGGCCTTTTCCACCCGCCGCACAAGGTTCCATTGAAAAATGTATGTTTCCAACCACCCTGTGGGTGGTCGCATCCAAATACTGCGGTCAGAACCGCTGACCTAAGGTCGGGCATTTCACAATCTGCAATGGTCCGCCTGGCAGCGCAATCAGCCCCATAGTCTAGTATTAAACTTGCTGTTTGCAACTAAAAAAAGTCTTGTTTCAAAAACATGTGATATGCTTCTATATTGCCATCTCAGAGTTCTGGTGACATTACAAACCACCCATCCCTGTTGTTTATGATCATATTACATGGTTACCTATTATATATCCTATGTATAGCTAGGATTAGGAAAAGGACAACAACTTTTTTCTGAGGTTTATAAACTTCATATTCCAAATCAAAAATGAAACATGAAATAAATATTAACAAAGAAACTAGCCAAAATCAACAATACATTGAGTAACCTCTCTTTAGGCATTTTTCAATGCATACTCTTTTGTTTTCAGTTTTACTGTTTCTAATACTTGTCCTACAAGAGTTCTTTCACTGGGTGTATCTTCATGATAAGTTCAATTTGTTTTTATGCAGTATTTATATTTCTGCCAGAACGTTTATCAATGAGCAGGTCAAACAAGTTACACATGATCTAGATATTTAGGGGCCGATTCCGATCTCGGCCGGTAGGGCTCGAATCGGATTCGGCTTTACCGGATCCGATTCGGAGCCCTGTTTCCCGACCGATCCGTACGCGCGTCCGGACGAGCGAGTACGATGCGAAATCGCCGACCGACTCGTCCGGGCATCCCGACCGCTCCGACCGACTCGTTCCCGGCTCGAACCGCACCGACCGACTCGCTCGGACTCGACTCGCCCCGCGCAATGGAGACGTTCCCCGGCCGGGTAAGTACGATGCGCGCCGCGAGCAGTTTGACCGAGCCGCGCACTCCGGCTCGAAAGAGCTGTCGGAGCCGTACTTTGGGGGTCCGTGTCGGACCCCCCTGTACGCGTAGCCGCGCGAGTCGCACACAGGGGGGACCCCGAATCGCTTCGCCGCGTACCCGCTGTAGGGGGCGCACTTGTCCGACTCGCACCCATTGAGTCAATGGGAGCCCGCGTACGCGTTGCACGACCGGCTCCCATTGACTTCAATGGGAGTCCGACCGACTCGGGTCCGATGGCATACGTGCGCATCGTACTCGTTCGGTCGGACTGCACGGGTCCGATTCGGTCGGAAATCTCTCCGGGTCCGGCTCGGTCGGAGAAATTTCCGGCCCGAATCGGAATCGACCCTGAATCTGTTTGTGGTTTACTTACAAAGTATAGCAGTGAAAGCAGCAACTCTGTGAATACCTTCAAAGGAAGCTAAAAGAAACTCATCCTGAGTTTCCTGTATCTTAATGTCACTGAAGAGGCTTTTAAAGCAGGGCAGGCAAGAAGTCTGGCTTTTGAAATATATCTGCACTGACACATGGCAGGCGGCTCCATTAATCAAAATGTGTTCATGGCATTCACCAGGAGCACATTGAGTGTCAGGGGAAATGGATTCTCTGCAGCAGGCTGCAGGTCATCTGTTCAACAGGCCCTCATCCAATGTAAGTTTGTTCCCACCCAGTGTTTATCATTTATTCTATTAAATGGATTATGGTTTCATCTCTTCTTGTTTTTTCCTTGTATTCAAAGGGCTCTGTAAATTTCAAGTTTGGAGTTCTTTATGCCAAAGAAGGGCAACTTACAGATGATGAAATGTTCAGTAATGGTAAGTCTTTTGCATATTCAACTATGTTTTGAAATCGAGTAATTTCTTTGGTCCACAGAGTTCTATAACTTTGTTTGAATTATTTCACATTATGGAAACTTAAGAAGAATGTGCTATATCTCATAGGTATTCCTTGGCTAATACTACTGCATATAGCACGATCCTTTAACATTTATACGAGTCCTATTTTTCTTTGGACCTTATTACGAGTTCAGCAGTCCATAGGACTGCCAAACCCGTGGTGGTGGTCTGACTATCGCCACAATGCAGGACCGCCTGCAGTATTATGAGTGTGGCAGTCGGAACGCCACAGGACCGCTGCGACCGCTGGGGATAAAGGACCCTGCGGTGGTCGCGCAGTGGTCAGGAGCACTAATATGCTGACGGTACTGCTGTGGCACCACCAAGCATATTATGTGTTGCCTGTCTGCCGCCCTTTTCAGCCCTGTGAGCCCGCTTTGCAAAGGGTGGTGGAGAGGCAACAAAGGGGGCCCTGACAGGGCCTGGGGGTGCATGCGGTGGGGCACATGTAGTGCTCCCTGGTTTTGCTCCCCAGTTCCTGCATGGTGTGGCATGCATGCCACACCGTACAGGGAGGTGCAGTTGGCACTTTGAGAACGGCAGTCTGCATGTCAGGCTCTTCAATGAGCCTGACAGACCTCCGCCTTAGACCGCCGCAGCACCACCCACCAGACCAGGTTTTATTCCTAATCTAGCGGGTGGCAGCACCACGGCTTTGGTGGTCCTACAGCAGACGGTGCATTGCACCATCCGCTGTAGGACCGCCAAAGTCGTAATAAGGCCCTTAATAATTTTTTCTTTGTTATACATACAGTGTGGCATTTAGTGGCTTAATGTTAGTTATTAGATATTAAAATATAAATATACAAGTGGAAATAAATGTAAATAATGAGTGGATCACAAAAATCAATGGATCCAATTAACGAAAAAGAAAGCAACACATTGTCCTTTTCAAATGTGCATCCTATTTTGCCATATTTACCATCATGACTTGTGGACTGGTAGAAGTCTGTGAATAGAGTGCACTTCTAGGTTCAGCTTATGTCTTCCTGCATAACACAGCTGTGCTCCCGCTTCTCAGCTAGAGATTTGCTGCTATGAGCCACTCTGGAGCAGCCATGGGTGGGCCTGCTGATGTCTGCAGGCGCTCACACTTTTTCCACGTTACCCATGAGAGTGTCATGGCATGCCAGTATTAATGTATAAAATTCCAACACAGAGTTAAGGGTGAGAATGTGTATCTATACCCTACTATCTATACATTTCATAGGGGGTGGAATACATACAAGTTTGCTTTGTTCATAATTCTCGGAATCCGGAAATTAAGGAGGCAGTTTTGAATGATTTTGAAACATCTGGTATGGCTTACAGTACTGCACCTGTGAGACAGATTGTGAGATAGACTCTCAGGCCCTTGTACCAGGCTCAAGAGGTATATTTAGTAATGGGGTGAGGTACTGCTCCTTTGTTAAACAATGTTTAAGGATATGTGCAGCACTCAAGAGTGACATTTTGTGACAGCCTGCATTGAATGGCTAGCATTAGCAAAGCAAATAGATCCAGCTTTCATAAGCTAACACATGCTAACACAGGCATACACAATGTGCTAACACAAGTATTCTAATGAACAATGTTTCTTTCATTTGTATTCATAAAATGCCATAAGCATGTTTATTATGCTGTGGTGAAATCCAGGTTGGAATTTTGTATTTCTACACTGATTGATTTATCCACACCTCATATGCCTGGAGAACTGACCATATTCAATAACATCATGGTGCTTGAGCGAATACATAATTACATTCAGAGCTATTCACAAAGGCAACTTACACTTATGAGTAACTTACAAGTGTGACTTACTCTTACACTTTTAAGTAACTACTACTTTCGGCTATTCAAAAATCCAAAAGTACATTTACTCAAAAGTGCAGACTACATGTCTCCAGCCCCTGACAAAGACGTGGATCCAAATTTAGTAGTGTAAGTTAGTACTGCCAATAAAGAAACAGTAATAAGTTCAACACCACACACTGCCAACCACTGCTCCTTCAACACTTTCCTGCAGAAAATAATGGCAGTAGGGACTTCAAATAAAATCGTATAGAAAATAATGTTAAATTAAATTACATTTTATAAGTTAAAAATACAAATAAAATATGTCAATGTTAAAAAAATCAAAAAGTATGTATAATTTAAGTATAAAATATTTTAATAATTTATTTAAATGAGTGTAACATTAATAATATTGAATAGAATTACATAAGGTTTAATTAATTTTACAAATCACATTCAATAAGTATTAATCCATAATAAAGTAATTTTTTTTTTTCTTTAGGTGGAAATTTAGAAAAATAGTTTTAATTACATTTATTATATTTTTTAAATGTCCGGATGTAATTAAAACATAAGGTAATAGTGCTGTAGCATTTTTGCATTTTGCTCTATAGTCAATAAATTGACATTACTATTTAACAAACAAATATTTATGTCTTAGTTTAATACACTTTAATGTAGGTTTTCTAGAATTGTATGGTTATGTATATCATTATAAACTACTTTATTGAATTTATTTTGGAAGGTAAAATGAACCTGCACTAAAATTAATAGTTTTTTTAGATTTACATTTTGATTATATTTGTAAAATGTGAAATACTTTTGTATTTGAATTCTTTTTTCAAATTACAAATATAATTATATTTTTGAAGTTTGCATAGACTTTTTACTTTAATGTTTGACATTATTAATTGATTTTTTTTCAAATCGTTGTACAATATGCTTTAAATATACATTTTGGTAAAGACTATTGTTACTTTTCAAATACTGTATTTGTTGTGTAGATATTGTTGTAGACATTTTATATTAATTATATTTAATAATCTCAATATTTTTGATGATATTGTTCGACTTTACACCTTAAGTATAGACATCTGATATGTTGGTCTATGATATTTTTATCAAAAAATATTGTTATTGTGATGTTTTTAGAGTCCTTATTGTGATATGCAATTGTTTAAGGCACTCAATTTGGAGTACCTTCTCACAATACTATCTCTTTTTTATTTCTTATCTTTTAACATTGCATTCACTCACATCTTACCGAAAGTTGCAAAGTAACTTGAGTTTAAAATATATGTTTTTCATGATCATTAAAAGGATGCAAAGGTGTATCGTGTTCTTACTTAGATGAAACCCTGCATTGCTGAAAATAATGCAAAGAATAGATATTTTAGAAAACGTTTTTCATCTCTTTATACATGTTTATTTCAAATGTATCCAGTCTTTCACCATTTTATATGTAAAATGATGGCTTGTTTCAATGTTTGCAAGGGTATTCAGTTAGAAAGACACCTACGTTCAGTAAAGGATTGTGATATAGTTATACATCAGAACTTTAAAAAGATCATGTAAAGACCCGGGCATTTCTCTTTTACGTTGAGAAATACAGTTTTATTTGAATTACACTCTGTTGGCGTTCCCTGAGCTAATTTTAACTTGTAAACAAAAAGTATCTTAAAATGTGTGTCATCAAATATTTTTGATGACACACTGTCTGAACATGCAGAGATTTGTCATTAACTTAAGTAATCGGCAAATAATCTTTGGGAACTATGAGGCCTAGCACTCTCCTGATTTGCTGTCCTGAAATTCTTTATTGTGTCTGGTTATTCTACTAAAAGATTAATTCTAAGCAATAAATTGAGCATTTGACAAGCTGCTTAGGAATCAGTGGCTTTACTATTATGAATATATAGATGTGCAAGGCTGTGAATTCTTAAATACATTTTGCCTTTATATCTTATGATTACTTACAGATCTCTAGTGCTGGTTTTACACATTGTACTGTGCTAACTGGAACCAATTTCCAACAAAAGCAGTTGCCAGAGTAAAATATGAATGTTCCAATGATCTAGGTGTCAAATATCCCAAATCATCATTGATTTGTCTTTTACACTGAGCAAAATTAGATTTAAATTGTAAAAAATCAGCTTTCTGAGGGATTATAGTAGCCTTTCATAACCTTTGTAGGACATTATGAAAAGGTCTAATTTTGCATTTCTTTGTTACATATACAAACCTTTTGACAACTAGTATGAAAGTGCAAAAATACTACCAATCAGAATATTTTAAGAATTATACTTGAATTTTAAACCATGCGCCCTTGTGTTTTCCAATATCTTTGTATTTGTAAATATGTGTTCAATGATATGAGTATAATGTGTGTTCAATGATATAAGTCACTTAATAACTCAAATCTGCTCTTGTTTTAGAAACTGGGAGTGAAAGTTTTCAAAAATTATTAAACCTCATGGGTGATACAATAACACTGAAAAGTTGGATAGGCTATAGAGGCGGGCTGGACACCAAAAGTAAGTATTTAGATAAATATTTCCTATAAACTATCTGGGAGCATCTATTTCTCTCTCTCTCTCTGTATATGTATATGTATATATATGTATATAAAGTTTCTTTTTGTGCATGCTTGTTGCATGGTATTTGCCTGTCGCAATGGCATTTTAATTATACAGCATACGTGTTTGTTTTTAAGTGAGCAGGAGTTTTATTATACAACAGGTTGAAGTATGAGACATTAAGTACCTGTATAGTTTTCCAGCCATTTACTCTTCCCCCATATATGGTTGGAGAAAAAGCAATCATATTTAGCATGTGCATGTATGGAGTACGAAGTCTCATTAATTCAATAATATTAATCATGATTTAGCGGTCATCTTGATATTCTAACCTGTGTATATCATCTGTGTGTCATGAATTTTGTGATATGTAATCATGAACACCATTTTTCTAAATGAGATTGCTATTGAATCCGCTATTCTAAGATGGCGCCAGCATTAACTTGAGAGGCCTGAAGTCCTACACCTATGTTTATGTCACTAGTTTATTAGTCCATTTTCACTGTTGGAATGCACTCGTGATCAAGGGAACCAGTGTTCCCAAAACGTGTTGAGTTGTTGCCTGAGGATGAAACTTTTTTTATCAGGACTCCTGGAGAGTACGTGTTATTCTTTGCTAGTGACAAGGAGTTTGTGTTTGGAGATTTTGGGCCCCCACGCCCGTTCACGCGCCGCAAACTACGAGGACGGAGTCAGAAATGGGACTTTGCTGTTTGATATATATATATATATAAATATATATATATAAATATATATATATCTTCCTCCTCGTTGTCCATCGAATGAGGACGCCACTCCACAACAGTCCGTTTCAACCTGAAACTTTATTAAGGAAACCGGCATTTCATCTGCTGCAAAACCTTTTTCCCTTTCCCGACGCGTTTCGGAGTCCTTTCTCCTTCTTCATGGGGTTTACTGAAATTTCGCAGGGTCCCAAAACACTTCCTTTTATCGTTATTTACATAACGTGTTTTGGAACCCTGCGAAATTTCAGTAAACCCCATGAAGTAGGAGAAAGGACTCCGAAACGCGTCGGGAAAGGGAAAAAGGTTTTGCAGCAGATGAAATGCCGGTTTCCTTAATAAAGTTTCAGGTTGAAACGGACTGTTGTGGAGTGGCGTCCTCATTCGATGGACAACGAGGAGGAAGATATATATATATATATATATATATATATATATATATTATTCGTTCCACAAGTCCCGGTAAGAATATATCAGGCTGTCACGGGCGGTCCGAGTCGGGTTACCGGTAATCCCAATTATTCACTCCACAACTCCCTTTTGTACAAGGAAACACTCGGACACCTCAACGTGCTGCAAAAGTCTTTAATGGCAGACTTCAAAATGATGCGTTTCGGCTTACGCCTTGATCACGCTCGTAGAAGCTCAAAACACACATGATTATATCCACTTCCTTCAACTCATTAGAAGATGGACTAACCCCAATGCAGTGTATTTACAATGTTAACTACTGTGGCGGCCATTTTGTAATGTGCAAAGTTACATCCTAGAGATATCTTGAATTATACAATATATACATATAAGATTAATGTATACACTTAATATATTGAGTAAGGATCACACAAATCTAGTGCAAATCACCCTGAATTAATTAAATTCCAAGGCTATAAAACTTCAAAGAGCTATGCAGAATACAATTCATTATCCGCAACAAGCCACAATTATGACAATCTCTCCCAAGTGGGCATATAAAAATAATATACACAATGTGGCAAAACAGTCTAGCCCAAGTGGGCTTCAATGCACATAACACAATATCTCTATGACGTGCACACGCCAAAATAATTTCCTTTCACAGTTGATAGTTGACGTGCCCAACCTAGAAAATACAAAAATTAAAATTACTAAAACCTGGTAACTGCTACAATGTACGCACATTCTCTGCAGTATACATTATTCATACAAATGGATTGCCAGCTCCTCACTGGAATTTAAGCCTTTGGGTGTCATGCTTTCAAAATTAATAATATACCGCGATTCAAGCTTTCTCAATGAGAGTTCCCTATTGCCTCCCCTGACACCCATAGTTACAGAATCAATGACAACCATGCGGACAGAATTTTCATCTTGGAAGTGACAGGCATGAAAGTGACGAGCTACAGGGTATTGCCTATTGTTATTTCTTACTGCACGAATGTGTTCAAGCACCCGCTTCTTGGCCTGGTGTATCGTGCTTCCAACATACCATTTGTTGCACGGACAGATCAACACATACACACAATATACCTTATTGCAGGTCAATGATTTTCTAATCACAAACTCCCTCTTGGAGTTAGGTAACACTAGCCTATCACAGTCTATACTTCCTTTACATGCCTTGCATTTCTTACAGCATCTGAATCCAGGTCGGCCCTTATCACCCCCTCTTACAACTTCAGTGACATGATTATGGCTGAGATCATCTTTTATGTGCATTGAAGCCCACTTGGGCTAGACTGTTTTGCCACATTGTGTATATTATTTTTAAATGCCCACTTGGGAGAGATTGTCATAATTGTGGCTTGTTGCGGATAATGAATTGTATTCTGCATAGCTCATTGAAGTTTTATAGCCTTGGAATTTAATTAATTCAGGGTGATTTGCACTAGATTTGTGTGATCCTTACTCAATATATTAAGTGTAAACAATAATCTTATATGTATATATTGTATAATTCAAGATATCTCTAGGATGTAACTTTGCACATTACAAAATGGCCGCCACAGTAGTTAACATTGTATATACACTGCATTGGGGTTAGTCCATCTTCTAATGAGTTGAAGGAAGTGGATATAATCATGTGTGTTTTGAGCTTCTACGAGCGTGATCAAGGCGTAAGCCGAAACGCGTCGTTTTGAAGTCTGCCATTAAAGACTTTTGCAGCACGTTGAGGTGTCCGAGTGTTTCCTTGTACAAAAGGGAGTTGTGGAGTGAATATATATATAAATATATATATATATATATATATATATATATACATTTCTGTCTGTTAGCTTGTAGTCCAGGTGATTATATATATTATATTATATATATACATATATAATCACCTGAACTACAAGCTAACAGGCAGAAATGCAATTGCATACTCCACTACTTAAAGACTAACATGAACTGTTGATAGCAAGGGGTTTGCAATGAACATCCATCAAGGGGTCAAAAGGTTATAGTGGGGAAACCAAATAGCAAATTACCCTCCATGTTGATTCACAAAGGGAAATTCTTTTCATTTAGCACAAGAAATGCTTTATGGATTTGCACAAAATTTGGATGTGGTGAACCAGCCTGGTTCTGTCTCACAATCCAATTTTGGTTTCAAGCAAATTGATCCAGAATGTCTTATTTAAATGCAAAAGTGTTTGAGATTAAATTATATGTTGTTGGTGATCATTAATAGGTGTGAGGTATTCTTACTGAGATGAAACCTGCATTATTGAAAAAGATGCAAATAATAGACATTTCAATAAACAATTTTAATCTCTTTATGAGGTGAAGCAGCCTGATCTATCTTACAATCCTATTTTGGTTTTGTGAAAATCCATCCAGCAGGTTTTGTTAAAAAGCAAAAGTGTTAGAAGTCAAATGAGGTAAATTCTGTACACAAATGCTATGATTAAAATCGTAATTTGGAATTCTATTTTAAAATTGAAATTTCTCTTCAAATGGTAACTTGGAAACAAAATTGTGATTTTAAGCCAAATCGTTTTTTTCTGATTAGCTTGTAACTTTGGTGCGTTTTAAGCCTTTCCATAAAATTCAGCAGATATTTAGCACATGGACCTTAGTTTACCAACTAATCTGTCAAGAGGGGGATGCGGTAAAAGGGACGTTTCAATTTGCCAATAGTTTTTGACAAATCTGCATGAAATGTTATAGCTCATTAGCATGTTTACATTAGTTTTCTTATTTTACGTTTCATTTAGAACTCATAAAGAGGGGTTAAGTTAAACAAGTGAGTCCATAAAGTAGTATTTTTTTATTTTGAGTATCATTGGAATTTTACTCTCCGAAACAGAAAAATATGGAAAGGAATTACACCATTCATGCCATGAAGATAGACATTTACTCAGAATACGCTCTTTATGTGGTTTGATGTCTATCCATTCAGTATTTCCTGTAGATGTGTATGCTACAATAGGGTCACAGGTGGGCCATGAAGAGTTAAGTTTATGTATACCTTGACCATCTGGATTTCAGAAGGATCCAAGAGTGAAAATGTAGAAAAATAAGCACATCCAATTGAAGCAAGGTGCTTTCGATTACATTCTTCATTGTGGTTTCAGTGGATCCAGTCAAGATACACTGACCTGGTCATTTCATAATCTGGTCACATCTAAATACTTTTCTTGTAACATACCTTAAAGGATGCATTTTGTCTCAGAATGTTCACAGAACGTGTATTGCCGAATACTTTAAGAAACACAGGTGACTTGGAGAGCATCCTCTGATGCAAGGGAGGATTTTGGGTGTAGGTGCCACAGGAACTGACTCAGCCCTCAAATACAGCAACAAAAATTAGTTTTCCAGAGGGCATGTATCAAACCATTCAATGGACCAGTAGTTGATGCATGTACTATTTTTTCTCCCAACCTCTCGGAAGATGTGGCAGTTAACAAGAAGAAGAGCCTTCATTGTAAAAGAAGACAGGTGTGATGGCAGGATCCATGGGTTTATACCATGGCACTGTGGAACCAAAACAACTGTGAACATACCATTGTGAATAGCCCCCTAGGACTTCAATTATTGTAGTTCATAAAAAGATGGCTAATGCAGCTGTAGATCTTAACACATAAGGTGTGTTAAAATAAAACACAACACGTGGGAAGACTTAAAAGCCTAACATGTATTTAATGCAGAAATAACAAGTGGCACAGCAAATAATAAGACAACAATTGTCATTTCAACTAACCAGAACTCTCACTCAAAAGCCAGTTGGAGCATGTAATTCTAAAATGCATGCAATTTGGGATGGATCTTATACACTTTTCTCTCAAAACAAGTCTATGGAGCATAAACATGACAGAACTTGTTGTTTTAACAAAAATTGAGCAGGCAGCAGGATCTTCTCATGGAGAGAATGGGATAAGTCCTTGAAATAAACATAGCAATACATAAACATACTACTGAATTCCCTATTTTTCAAAAATCGTGTTTCTATTTGCCAACATTGAAAGTGAGGCTACTCTTCACAACCAGTTGCAGGAAATTTGCAGATGTAATACCGCTAATAAAATGGGTTCTAGGCCTTCAGGAATCATGGAATTTAGCATGAATATTAAGGACGATGAACACCTCAGTAAAGTTAGAGGCAAAATAAAAATCAGGCTGGAAAAATATGAAAAACGCATAAAGGATAGAAAGGCTACCAAATTCCTTCATGACCGTCTGGATTATGAATCAGGGCGAATTTATACGTTCGCCAAGAAATTCGACCCGGAAAGGAGGCAAAAGATCCAGAGTGGCCTCATTGATCAACAAGCTATTTCTCAGAGTGATGTTAGTTCAGATACAGGCTCAGAACAAGAGCTAGAGGAACAAAGTGGAAGAGGGATGAGAGTTGTGAGGCTTGCCGTCACAGATGAGTTCCGTTTTATGTTGCTGGAGCAACAAACAGACCATCGCACTGGGAGAGGCCGAGGGAGAGGAAGAAGCCGAGGAAGAGGAAACAAAGAAGAGGGGGTGAGGGATATAGGAGGAGCACAAGAATGGCAAACAAAAAGATCCTTGCGCTCCAATGTGAAGAAACCAATGAAAAAGTAATTGCCAATAATACGATTATAAATTTGAGTACTGTGATTTTAACTGAAGAAGAGCAATCGGTATTGGAATTAGGACTTTCCTTCTGTGATGACAACAAATTTAATTATCCTAATAGCAGAATGGACCTGTATCGATTTATCCGCAAACTCAAATTATCTAAAATGCATCTAAATCGTAATTCCCAAAATCCCCCATCACAAAAAATACTATTGGGTCCTCAAAATGAATCTAATATCTTGAGCGTTAATGATGTGCCCATCCTGACAGATCTATTGACATTATTCAATGATGCTAACGTGGATATGGAAAGTGTGAATGATCCATTTGAAGACAATGGGCAGGCTGAACTAATGATGTCAAGCTTAGAAAGAGGAGATTATACCCCATTTCGGCCACCCTCTAGATTTATACCTCAAATGCCAAGAGATAATTTGGACATCTTTGGTGAAAATGTAACGAAAGATCTAAAACAAATGTATTATGAGATAAGTCAAAAGAAAAGGAAAATGAATCCAAAAAAAGCCTTAATACATAAAACTGTGGCCAAGTTGCAAAAAGAAGAGGGAGTACTGATAAAACCTTCAGACAAAGGAGGAAATGTTGTATTGTGGGGCCATGAATTGTACAAAAAAGAAGCACTCAGTCAACTTAATGATCATGAATGCTATCGGAGGATTAGCATGAAAGAGTATGAAGGGGTGAAGGAACTATTTTTTAAAAGACTGGAGGTGTGGAAACAAGAAGATTTGTTGAGCTGGGATGAGTACAAGTTCATCAAAAAAGACAAACCAGTAATACCGGTCTTCTACATGCTCCCAAAGGTGCATAAAAGCACCACCACACCACCAGGTAGACCAATAATTTCCTCTTGTGGCAGCCTGTTCGAGAATGCATCAAGATATATTGGCTATTTTTTAAATCCTATTGTTAGAACATTGACTTCGTTTATCAAAGACTCCACAGATTTTCTTAAATGTATTTATGCTATACGTTGGAATGTTACAACCATGATATTAGTGACACTTTATATCTCCACCTTATACACTAGTATAAGACATGTAGATGGTCTAAAAGCAACAGAATACTTTTTGAATAGGAGACCAATGAGATTCTTGAAACATAACCAAATGATCTTAGAGCTAATGGAGTGGTGCCAGACAAAAAATATATTTTTATTTGGTGAGGAACTCTTTCTACAGGAACAGGGAACGGCGATGTGCACCTGCTTCACCCCCAGTTATGCTAATTTACATCTAGGCTGGTGGGAGGAGCAGGTGCTCGGGGGCCACCACTAGAACAGTGGTCAGAACAGATTCTACTATGGGTTAGGTTCATAGATGACGTTTTCGTGCTGTGGCAGTGCACGGAAACAGACATAGAATTATTCATCAGGGACCTGAAACAGAATTCTTTGAATCTAAAGTTTGTGGGTCAGTACAGTAAAACCACCATAGACTTTTTGGATATCAGGGTTAAACCAGTAGGAGAAAAACTTGAGACCACTGTGTTCAGAAAAGCTACTGCAGGGAATACTATTCTCCATGCAGGTAGTGCCGACCCTGCACCTTTGATTAGGAGTATCCCCTTTGGGGAATTTTATAGGGCAAGGAGGGCATGCAGTAGCCAAGAAGAACATCATAGAACAGAGCAGGAAATGACGGATAGATTCATTCAGAGAGGGTACTCACCGAATATTATAAGAGGGGCAGCCAACAAGGCCAGGAATCTAGAGAGACAAAGAGTGCTATTTGAACCGTCTAGAACTCAAAAGAAAAAGAATGAGAAGAAACAGCAGAAAAGTTTGGAGAATCTAAGATTCATAACGACATTTAATACCAAACATAAAGAAATCAGAGCCATTTAAAAAAAACATTGGTATCTGATAAGAGATGACCCAGTACTAGGTCCTCAAATAAATCAACAGCCAAATATCATCTACAGGAAATCGAAATCACTAAAGGATTTGATTGTTAATAGTGAGTTTCAAGAAAGGAAAGGGGGGCCTCTACATGGCTCCAACAAAAACCAGGTTTTAAAAAGTGTTTTAAATGTAAGGCGTGCCAACATGGAATGAGTCGCACGGATTTTAAGACATTTTTTAATAAAACCATTACTATCAAGAGTTTTTTAACCTGTAGATCCAGTTTTGTTGTCTACCTATTGCAATGTTCCTGTCCTAAGATTTATATAGGTAGTACAATTCTACCAGTGTACAAGAGAATTTTGCAACACAGGAGAGCGATTGTGAATCAGGATAGAACGTATCCTATTGCAAGACACTTTGAAAACCATCATCAAAGTAATCCCTCCAGCTTACAGTATAGCTGTATAGCGGAAATTCCCCCAAAAAAGAGAGGTGGGGACAGGGAAAAGGAACTCAGAAAACTAGAAACCTATTATATTTAAGAGTTCAATAGCAATCAACCTCATGGGCTAAATGTAGATGAGGATCTATATACTTGTCTATGTTAAAAAGCTGGAGAAGAAAGAGAGATTAAGGGTAAAACTGCACATAGTGAGACCATTTATACTTTTGTTTTTAGATTTTTTAGTGAGAACGCTAAAGGAGGGATGGGAAAATGAGTAATGGATGGAACTATATTAGAAATTTTTTAAATTTATACAGTTATTTTAGATTGAGGAGGATTCAGTTCAATCAATGGAGGTACAATTTGAAAGGAAATAAAAGGAGTGAGAGACCTTTTAAAGTAACGAATTTAACGATATTTGAAATATTTTAAGCGTTTTTACTAAGTATATGAAATTTGTTCTTTTAAAAAAATGAGGAATAATATACTGTGAAGCACTTGCACTTTCAAATTTAAAGTATGTATTGATATTCTAAGTATCTTTTAAAGTGTTTTTATCAAGTATATGAAATATGTTTTATGAAAGGAGAAACAATATACTGTGAAGCACTTGCACTTTCAACGATTAATTTGCACTAAAGCACTGGCACTTTAATTGTTTATGAATTATACTGTATGAAAAATGTACGGATACCCTCCCTTTTGTTTTAAATAACTGTTAAGTGACATCTGATACATGCACTATTGATTGATAAGTTTGAAATTGAGAAAATGAATTTCAAGAAAACGGATATAAAATTGTGGATTAAGGGCAATGAAGTAATTATAATTTAACCGATTAAGTACTGAACTGAAAACGCGAGGAATGTAAATTTCTGCAAGGTATAAGAATCCAGATAGGTTGAATGTTTGTAATATTATTGTCCTGAGATTTGAGCAATGAATGAAATCCGTTCCTACAAAAGGAGGAAAATGAAGGATATGTAATAATTGGAACTGTCCTTTTAATTATTATCTAAGCATACTAAACATGTTCCAAGATGGCCGCCGCTTTGCAAGTAAAAGTGAGCTGATTGTTGTCATTGTAAATGGAGTCCCTCATCAATGTTCTCTATTGTTATTGAGTATTTTAATGTGGAAAAAATGGCGCTCTGGCATCGTGAGCAAGGCAGCGTGAGACGGCTGAAACGTGTTGATGTATCGTCATCAATCAATCAATCATGTCATTTATAAAGCGCACTACATACCCGCGAGGGTCTCAAGGCGCTGGGGGAAGAGGGGGGTGGTGCTGCTACTGATCGAAGAGCCAGGTCTTGAGGAGTCTTCTGAAGGCCAGTAGGTCTTGGGTCTGTCGGAGGTTGGTGGGGAGGGTGTTCCAGGTCTTGGCGGCGAGGTGGGAGAAGGATCTGCCGCCGGCGGTCGTTTCTCCGGATGCGGGGGACTGTGGCGAGGGCGAGGCTGGTCGAGCGGAGCTGGCGGGTGGGGGTGTAGAAGCTGAGTCGTCTGTTGAGGTAGGCTGGTCCGGAGTTGTGGAGTGCTTTGTGTGCTTGGGTGAGGAGCTTGAAGGTTATCCTCTTGTTGACAGGGAGCCAGTGCAGGTCTCTCAGGTGGGGTGTGATGTGGCTGCGTCGGGGGATGTCGAGGATAAGACGTGCAGAGGCGTTCTGGATGCGTTGCAGCCGTCTCAGGAGCTTAGCCGTCGTTCCTGCGTAGAGGGCGTTTCCGTAGTCCAGCCTGCTGGTGACGAGGGCCTGGGTGACTGTTTTTCTTGTTTCAGTGGGGATCCACTTGAAGATCCTGCGGAGCATTCGGAGGATGTTGAAGCAGGATGAGGAAACGGCGTTGACCTGCTTAGTCATGGAGAGGGTGGGGTCGAGGATGACCCCTAGGTTGCGTACGTGGTCGGTGGGTGGCGGGGCTGTTCCCAGTGATGTTGGCCACCAGGAGTCGTCCCAGGCTGAAGGGTTGGAACCAAGGATGAGGACCTCCGTCTTGTCCGAGTTCAGCTTCAGGCGGCTGGTCCTCATCCATTCGGCGATGGCCTTCATTCCTTCGTGGAGGTGGGCTTTGGCGGTGTGAGGGTCTTTGGTGAGGGAGAGGATCAGCTCGGTGTCGTCGGGCGTAGGAGATGATGTTGAGGTTGTGCTGTCGGGCGACGTGGGCGAGGGGTGCCATGTAGATGTTGAACAGCGTTGGGCTGAGGGAGGAGCCTCAATAAATTATCGAGTGACCAAATCCCCTTGGAGTGCTGGATGATTATTTTTTTATGGGGATAATCCTATGCTAATATATATATATGATACCCAAATTTGACAATGTAGTATATCAGTGCACATTGTAGTATACATGTGGCATGAAGCATTAATACTTAAGGTAATATGATTACAAGATTATATTTTCTCAGCTTTAATGCTGTATAAAAATTATAATTAATAATGGGATAAAAATAATACAAAAATGATTACAATGGTTATGACTGGAATCCTGAAAGTGCAATCTAAAACCGTGGTAAGTAATAGTTTTAATGAACCAGTATTAAACCTAAGCCTAATGTACATGCTAAACTCTGAACCTAGGTACATCAATAACCTTGAGCTTAAATCTGACCCTAGCACATAGCCCAAATCAACACCAAATCTATGGCAGGGCATAGCATTGACCCTAAGCATAATGCAGTCCCTATGCCTGTGCCCTGACCGAAGTCATAATGCATGTAGCCCCTTTTCCTGACCCTAAGGCTTACATTAACCATAAGCCTTGAACCTTAGCCTAGTATTAATGGTAAGCTTAAGACTCACCCTATTATTTAGCATAAAACTGAATCTTACACTGTAATTAATCACAGCCATGACACTTGGCCTAATGTTAATCCAAAAATTAATCCAATCCCTGAGCCATGGCAATAGCCTAATCCTAAACTTCATTAAAGAGTGCAGCAGAACTGACTCTGCTTGTATTTGCAACTTTAATTATTCCAAAATGAATGCATTTAAACATTATATTTCTGATAGAGGCAATGTGTAAAGCGTTTGCACCACACACACACACCAGTGACACACAGGCACACCACAAAAGAGACTCCACACAAGGGTATATAAAAATATCCTTTGTATTACACACCAAACACATATTAGACCACAATCACATAATTCACTTTGCCAACTAGGCAATTGTCATCACCAGACATAGATCAGAAATCACTTTGCCATAAGGCAATGGTCATAAAAATCACAGTGCACTAAAGAGAATACTTTGTTGCACTTGTACTAAAAAGAATGCAAATGAACATTATGCATAACATCACAGTAAGAGCCACCAAAGTAACCACGCATAGATTGCACATGTTACAAAAGAACCATCAGGAAATCATTATCACAGTACATAATAGGTTGCTCTTCCCAATGGAACATTTTTGCTCCTGTCACTAGGCATAAAATGCCACATAGCACTACATCAGGGCATGACACAAGATGCAGTAGTTAGGTTTAAGGCCTAACACATAAATCCCCCAAGGAGCTGCTTCTGTGCTGCTAATATCCCAGGAAGGTTGCCTTTTAATGCAGCCAGTTTCCGATTGGGGGCCTGTCCCGGGCCCTGCCATTGTGTTAGAGAGAATGCCCCCCAATGTAAGTGACCACCAGGTGTGAGGCGCTCCCCCTGCACTGCCCCAGGCATCTGCCTGATTCACAAAAGGGGGGACAGGAGACCTCACTCAGGCCTCCACATATGAAAACGGTGTGAAGTCCAGCTGCATGGAAGACGCAGTGCAGCTGCTGCCGGCACAGGGGAGGCAATGATTTGCTCAAAAATGCCCCCAAAGGTAGTTGCCAGTAGGGTGAGGCGCGCCCACCTCCTGCGTCGGCAGGGAACCTCCCTCCGTCCCCCGCATGTAGTGTGATTCAACTTGCAACTGTAGAGGGCACGGCTGCACAGGTCAACTGGGGCAGAACGGGACCTCCATCGAGGGTTCCTTCCTGCTCAGCTGACTGACCTGGTATGGAACGAGGGGCCGGTGTAGAAGTAGGATGCTCACCCGCGAGGTTCCGTCCCTGTGATAGGTGGGGCTGGAGCTCTGCACACACTGAGGTGTATGCTGCTCCTCCCTCCGACTGCTGGTATAGGTGTTCCTGGGCGCCTCAGGAGTCTACCGCGTCCCTGTGCTAGGCAACGCTGGCCAGTCCTGCCTCACTCAACCCGCTGGGGAGTGGCCGCAACATGCACACACCAGATCCTTGTAGAACAAGGCGTAAGCACCAGAACGTACCAAATGAGGCTAGTTTGGATAAGCCTGCCAACAGCTGCCCCACCAGTGCTTGATCTTAATGAGATGTGAAAACTGCATCCAGAGCAGAAACAATGGTTTAGGCCTGCTAATAGGATAGGCTATCTGTGGAGAGTGTGTTTCATAACAATCAGGAAGGGCAGCTGGGCAGTTCCCATGTAGTTCATTAACTTAAAAGAGACAGAAGTGATGACAGCTCTGTCATGGTTTAGTGTAAGCGCAGACCTGAGGAAGTTAGCTAGTTGGGCACCAGCCCAATAGGAAATGGAGCTTGTCACAGCACCAGTTTAGTGTAGGTTAGGAGGAGGGGGCTTTCATTTCCCAAAATACACCTCTCGCTGGCACACCAGCTCCCAACAAGAGCAGAAGGACTGTGCCATCTTGGATTTTCCTTAGTGCACTCTGGGATAGTTTGTAGTAAGGCAAATAAGATATGCTGTCAAAGTAGGTAGGGCTACCCCTGGTAACATTTTCGTTATTGGTTACAGAGTATACAGGAGTCACCCCCACCCATTGGCTACGGAACTGTACAAAAGTGAACCTCACCACCAGCTCCTCAGAAAACCTGTGGAAGAACAGAAAAAGGACTGCACCTGCTGCGTGAGACCTGTGAGGAGACCTGAAGGGCTAGACCTGCTCCCACTTGTAATCAGGACAATGAAGTAGATTCTAAGAGTTAGTTGACTGACTTATGTATAGCTAGAGGGGCACAAAATCTGGCACAAGGCCTTTTTCCTAGTGTGGCCAGTGACGAGTCGAAATTGGAAGAGGGCTGAACCCTTGCTGGTGGATATCCCTAAGGTCCTGAGAGCCTTAGTTGTGTCCATAAGGACTTATTCAGAATTTTCTGAAATATTTTGTACTTCTAAACCTCTGGAAGACCTGAAAAAACCACCCAAGTTGTGACCGAAAGTGTGACCTCGATGGGAAAGAATAGAAGGTTGGTCCCACCTGGAGCTCTTTGCCGCTTGAAAATCCAGTTCAACTGATCCTTGAGGCAAGCCTAGCCAACTTAAGTGTGAATTTTCCTGATACAGTCTGCTGCATGGCTCAGCTGGAGGAATCCAAGCTCCAAAAAAGAGACTTAGGGTCATATGTACAAAACTTTGATTTTGTGATTTCCAAATAGCGAATGTGTATAAATTGTTATTAGGGAATTGTAAAATGAGATGTATGTAACAGTGAATTCCTCTAATAGCGATTTCTACAGATTCGCAATTGCAAATAGAAAATCGCTATTTTGGAAATCACAAAAATTAAGATTTCCAAATGAGAAATTGCAATTTAGGGAAAGTCGCATTTTGGATGCAGAATGATGATGTCAGACCAGGGTTTGGCCACAACCCAGAAGCCTAGGAAGGTGCAGGAAGGAAGGAGTGCTCTCGGGTCCATACTGGAGCTGTTTTTGCAATTCCTGGAGAACACCATGTCCAAGGAAGATGGGAAAAATGATTCTGGCAGCAGGAAGGAAAAAGTCACATTTTCTGAGAAGGAGTTGGAGCTTCTAACAGAAGAATGTGTGGCACACATGGACCAGCACTTTGGGAAGATATCATTTACTGTTCCTGAATTCCAGTAGACCAAGATATGGAACAGGATCCTGAAGAAGGTGAACTCCCTTGGTGTAACCCCGAGGACCATAACTGAGATCAGAAATACTGGTATGACTTGAGATCCCGCACAAAGGAGAAGGTGGACAGCAGGATGGCTGAGGGCCATGACACAGGTTGTGTACCCTCCAAACACCCCTGCCCATTCCCATGGAATCACTGATTGAAGGGACACCGGAACCAGTGTGGTGGGAGTGTCGGACATTGTCAGCTCCAATCCTACAGGCACCAGCCAGGATAAGTCAATTCCTCTTTACTTTCTTAACATTGCATAATGTTTGTAATTCCCCAAGTAAAACATCACAGCAAACAAAACTCCATTTTGATGTGTGTTGTACCTTGGCAATGCATCATGGGAGATGTAGTACACCAAAGTGGCATGCTGGACTGTGTGCTGATGACTGCGGGAAACAGCGGTTACAACGCTGTTGTTACCACGCAGGTAGGTAACAACGCGGTCGTTACAACGACCACGTTGTTACCACGCGTGGCTTTACATCGCAAGTCGTTTCTACGACTTGCGCTAGGTGGCGTGCAACACCAGAAAATGTGTTGGATTTTAAATCCAACACATTCCCTGCTGTTGCGCTAACTGGAGTAGGAATAGTAATTTGTACTATTCCTAAGCCCAGCGCGCCATCTGGCGCAAATCGTAGAAACGACTTGCGATGTAAAGCCACGCGTGGTAACAATGCGGTCGTTGTAACGACCGCGTTGTTACCTACCGGGTGGTAACACCACGCATTGTATCGTCATACATTCGATGACTGCACAACACATATCTGTACATTAGAAACATGTAACAAACACATGAAGCACACTTACAACAATATTGTGAACAAACATTAACCATTTTTTAACACTAACTATATACATGCATTTCCACAGATCACACCCAAGACGTGTCAGAAACAATTGAGGCTGAAAGAGCTACTGACACAAATGTAGTACAGCACAATGGCGATTCCTATGACAATTAGTCCAACTCCAAATTCCAGGACAGCAAGCATTGCACCACTACCAGACTTTGTGGACAGTGATGAGGGACAATACCAAAGCAGGGACACAACTACATCTGTGGGCAGGCACACAGACACTGTAGGATCCAACCAGCAACAGTCCACAATGAGAATGTGTCAGATGATATGGTAGACAGTTCTCCTGTGTTTGGTGGCCTGAATAAATCAATCATCTCGGTAGAGCGCCTGCAAACCAAACAAATTAAGACTGTAAATGGGCATCTGCAAAGCATGTCAAAGTCAATGCAACTATTGCAGACAGGGCAATACCGTTGGATTGCTGCCATGGAGAAGGAGCAACGTCTGCAAAGACACAGGTACAGGCAGTACGTGGCACGCTTTGATGCTTTCACTCATTCAATCAATAGGTTGGCAGTAGCCACGACCACTCTTGCCAGGAGAACTGTCAACGTTCAAAATGATATGGCGCACTGCAGTCAAGATGTTGTACAAGTGACCACAGCCCTTGAAACAATTCAGACATACATGTCCATCCTCAACATATTGCCGCTACCTGAGAGTGAAGACGGCTCTAGCATCAGTGCCACATCTATGCAAGGGGGATGCTCTACCAGGCGTACATGCCGAAACACCTCTGGATCTGACATGGCCCCTCTTCCACAGCCCAGTCTTGCTGAGAAGGCACCCAACCCTAGAGGCCAGAAAAAGTGAAGCTAGTGAACACTCGACTCATGACTCTATTTTGTATAGTTTGTAACTGCATGCTTTGTTGCTTTGTTTAAAATAGGCTTGGGCAATGAACTCTGCTCCGCTAGCAATTCGAGTCAGCTACCAAACTGCACCCACAAATGCTTTGATAAAGCAACTTTACATGCCTAAAAGCTAGGCCTGGGTGGAAAACTACGCTACGCTCGCGTAGTTTGCGTAGTTTGCGCAACTACGCGCTACGCGAATTGCACGCAGCACAGTGCAAAAACGCGTAGCGTAGCGGGCATTTTTGCTTGCTCGCGGTCCTCAACGTCAAGTTGGCGACCGCGAGCGAGCAAAATGACATCCCGGCGAGACTTTTTCCTCGTTCGCGATCAGCAACATCAAGTTGCTTTTGCATTTGACTCATGAGGGACACCTAGTAACGACTAGTGGAACTGCAGCTTCATGAAAGGGTTTCAATGCTTTTGCATTTGACTCGTGAGGGACACCTAGTAACGACTAGTGGAACTGCAGCTTGATGTAATAATTTCAATGCTTTTGCATTTGACTCGTGAGGGACACCTAGTAACGACTAGTTGAATTGCAGCTCTTTGTAGAATTATTTTGATATTGGATACTATAATATTCACTGCCCACTGCTAATCTCGTCCCATAATGCTTTGCAGGGCCTTTGGTTGGTATTGTATTTTTGCCCATAACTGTGCTTGGGGTGGTCCTAAGAGGATGGGACCACCACCGAATCGTTCAGCAAGATGTGCTCTTTGTTTTCAAGGCATCTGTTTGGTTCTCCCCCTAGGTTAGGGAGGATCCCAAAATCATCACCTCTCTCACTGCATGCTAAATTTTCATTTTCACTTTTGTGAAATGACTATATGCATTTTAGCATGTAAAGACAGAGCTACTTGTTACTTTGCCAAAAGTATATGAGGTTTCTGTTTTTCACTGGTTTTTGGAATTAGGTAATATGTCAGAGCTTTGTGCATCCTGCATGACCCTCTGCTGCACCTGTGCTGCCCTGCTGCACCTGTAGTGGTGGTAATTCCTCATTGGAGTCAGATTCGGGCTCTATGGTGATGTGCAGCCCCTTCCTCATGGCAATATTGTGTAGTATGGCACATGTGGCAATGATCTTACAACATGACTCAGGTTTGTAAAGTAGTGCACCACCAGTTTTGGAGTGGGATTTTTATTGTATGGTGTTTTTGACTTTTTAACTGTTTTGATGCTTCCAAGTGCTTTAAACATTTCCTCTAAGTTAAGCCTACCTGCTCTGTGACATAGCTTCTAGGGGTTGAGCTCAGGTTTAAATTAATGAAACCTTTTCCTGGACTTAACCTGTTAGTGACTTTATTACTTGTGGTGGACTATCATTCACCACAATTAATAATTTACTTTCTTACAATAATCATGTGGGAGAAACTGAGCTCTATCTTACATGGATGTCCATTGATGATGTCATGTGTATTAAAAACTGGTTACATTCCAATGAAGAATTGGTTACCTGTAGTTTTCTGAAAATGCTCTAACAAAACTGAAGGCCTGATGTACTAAATACTGGTCACCAAAAACTGGTTGTAGTTTGCAACTACTATTTTTGTGACCAGTATAGCATTTTACAAACATATTTATCTACAGATGTATGTACAAATATGTCAATTTGTAAAATACATTTATGAATACCAATGAGGTACTTCATAAATGCAACTCACTGTGATTGGTGGCCATCACAGGGATGGTGACCTGCTTGTGTCAGCAGATATCATATTTATGTGCCTTTATATAAAGTAAACATTTTATTTCAGCCTGTTTTCCGTAAAGGAAACAGTGTTGCATATGGAAAAAAAAGTTCTCTTTTTTTTATAGTTTGTTAGAGAGTTGGCAGTCGTCCCCTGGAGAACTGGCAATTCTAAAAAAGTCTTAAAAATATATTTATATAGGGCAAGGGTCGAAGCTGGATTCCTTCCCTTTGGCGAATGGATTACCACCCCAACTCTGGAGTCAGTGAATTTTCAATGTTTTCTGAATGAATTACAGTTGCAAAACATTGATGCATCACATACTAGTTTTGTATTTGGATGGGATGCCCACAGCACACCCTTTCAAATACCGAGTCGGTGTGAGCATGCAATCTAATTTTAGGAGTCAAAAACTTTACCAACTTGTAAACTGGGATTTGTAAATTATAAAAAGTATTTTTGCGGTCACAAACTCTGAATGTTTGTCATCGTAAAAATGCTTTGTACATCTATATTATTTCTTCTGCCTTCAGGAAAAGTTTGACATTTAAGAGGCTATTTTACAAAAGTGTTTCTGAGTCTGAAGAGTAGCCCTACAGCAGTACTCTTATGCCTTTGTGAGCTGGCCTAGAAATGTCCAACTCCCTATTAGTAAAAGTGCATAAGGGTACATTCATTTCTAATTGTATATGAATACTCCCTGTATATTATAGAGGTTTAGGTGCAGATTCACAAAGGCATGAAGAGTACATAAAACAGTTCTACAATGTATTTGCATGTACTCTAACATGTATGCGCTCCAACATGACTTTGTGAATAGTGCCCTACATATGCTGCCTTGACTACATAATATTTACCTGAAAGGTGTGCCACTTGTACTTTTTATTCATGAAATGCATTTATTGTGTGAAATGTATTCCTATCTCTGCCTTATCAAAGCAGAATTAGCAGGAATGTACCATTTGCGACTTACCCACTATATTTAGTAACTTGTATGGATAGAAACAGAAAATAATATTGCTTCTGCCTATTTGACACACTGAAATTTCTTAATTTCTAGAAGCTGAGAAATATTCCTTTAAGGAACAATGCTGGTGGCTAATGGGAGCAAGAAAACACTGGCATCCCAATTTCCTATATAGGGTTTTGGATTACATTACACTTAACAAACATTGACTGCCTTTCTGTAGACCTTTCTTGTGAGTGTATTCTGTAGATTAAAACCTGTTCTAGAGAACTGGCATGTAATACATCTAAAATTTAAAAGCATCTATCAAGAGAAAATGTATTTTAAAGAATTACTATTTTAATGAAAGATCATTCCCAAACTGGAAGAATTTTAATCCTGGATGGGATAACGAAAACAGCTTACAATAACAGAAATATTATGATTTGCAAGAATAGAACATATATTTTAAAAAATTGAAAAATAAATTTGGGACATAGTAACAGTAAAATCGTGTCATGGTGGTCTGTTTTCTACAACCTGGAAAGGAAGGAGCACCAAAGAATGACTGGAGAAAATGAAGACACAGTTGAAAAAAGTGATGGAGGAAAGGAGGAAGAAAGTCAGTGGTGAAAGGAGTGAGGTGAGGAGAGAAGGTGGAAAGAAGGGGCATCAAGGACGTGGCCAAGGAGAAGGAATATGGAAATGGGAAGATGGCTCAGGTGTCTCCTGTCAAATGAGCTTATAACATTTATAAAAAGAGTATGAAGGATGGGTATGGGAGGACAGAGAAGGACAGGAGGTGGGGCTTATGGGTCTGCTATACCAGCATCAAAACTGAATAATCATCATGGCACTTGAACGGTGAGTGAGAATGGGAAGCGGAAAAATGCACAAAATGTGACAATAGAGAATGTAAGTGGGAAAGGAGAACTAAGGCCCTCATTATGATGATGGAGGACCGCCACTGACAGGCCATTGGTGGTGGTCCACCCGACATCCTGGCCAACGGTCCGACCACTGGATTACGATACCGGCGGTTGGAGTGCAGTGGTCGCGAGTAAGACCGCCGTCTGACGGACTGTAATCCCTACAATAGAGGCACAGGCGTGGCAGTCTCACCGCCATTTAAAGGCAGACGCAAAGGGACTTTGGGGGCCTCAAGCAGGGCCCCGACCATTGTGTGCCACTACTAAGTGGCCAGGGGGAGACATTTGGTGCCCCCCCAAAACATCCATGCACCGTGCGCCACTGCAGCTTGTGCTGCGGCCCTTTTCCAGGGCCGCAGCACAAGCCGCAGCGTTATTGAGCACATTCCTACTGCCATGCTGGTGGTCCTATCGTAATGCGGCAGGTGGAACCTCCAACTGCTTGTGGGGTGGTCCCATTTCCACTGCGATGGCAGTCGGTCGTCCGATTGACCAACATCATAATAAGCCCCTAAGCTGAATCTCGACCAACCTAAAGTAAGACATGCATTGACAAAGCCACTAGACGTGGGCTTTACAAGCTGGAGCAATGGTTATTTTTTTCATTACAAGGAGATGCCATGAAAAAATTAGCTAAAAAGCAAACATGCCATCACTTATACTTGGCGGCTATATGATAGCAATAATATTTTTAACTTTAAAAAAATAACAATTATATATATTTTGTGGAGAACAGTATCGAAGCTTCCTATTCAGCAAGTGTATTTAGGGCAGGATAAAAACCAACCATTTTAGTTTTTAGTGCACCAGAAAATATGATTATTGTTGTTGCAGAGAAAATGTATTATTGGCTTTAAATTCTTGTACCTTGTAATATAGTTTAACTGTACAAAATTAGAAAAGGCTAAAAATGGAAATAAAACAAACATGGCAACGTATTGGCCTACCAGCAGTGTCACTGAAGTGCACTTCTTTTTATGAGGATATACACATGTGATTAGTTAAAATGCCAATGACTGAAGTGAGCTGACCCACAGTGCTGTGCTCCATGCTGAGGTGGGCAGCAGCAAAATGTAAAGCTGAACGGAGCAGTGAATGAAGACAGCTGGCCCAAAGCCCCTCTATGTATGTATACATGCATGTGTTTTATCTATGATTGTTTTTAATTACGTGAGGCTGGCGAAACACCTCATGCTGGCTCTCAGCCCGACCGTGAGACGATATTCATGTTAACTCTTCCGTGAATGTTATGCATTGCAAAAAATAGCGGAAACCAGTTTCTGGGACAAGGTTCTCCGGAGCAAAACACGTATCCCTGGTTTTTTAAACGCCCCCCCCCTCCATCTTTATAATGACAAAAGATTTCCTGTGTGCCTATCAAGAAGATATATATTTTTTCTCACGCACAAAGAACTTTTAAGAGCTTCTGTTACTCTGATATTACGATTAACTATTGATCAGTTGTATCTGTTGTTTACAGTTTGTATGTATTATGAATGTTTGTGGACTTCGCTGCTGTGTAACACTCTCATGCCTGTCAGTGTATCCAACCGCTAAACATTTTTTATTCTGGACAGATGACACAACAGGAATCCATTCCATCTACACAGTGTACCAAGGTCACGAGATCATGTTTCACGTCTCAACCATGTTACCATATTCTAAAGAAAACAAGCAACAGGTATGTTTGACAATATTCACCATGAAAGACATTCAGTTGTAATATTTACAACTGTTATATTTTAAAGGTCGATAATAAAAATGCAGCATATTTATATAGAAAGCTCACATCATCTAGGCTTCTACCTGTTGTGGTTTAGTTCTGAACAACTTTATAAGTCAAATGACATCATGATTTTGAAGTGCTGAAAACTAGGAGGGTCATGTAGAGTTTGGCAGAAAGGGAGCACCATGATAGGTCAGTGGTGTTTCTGCCTCACCAGACTAGCACTTCACCTGCTCTATTTAGTCAGGGAGGCACTGGGTGAATGCTGGTTGAGGCACAGCTATGCTGGTAGTGTAAACCTGGGTAGCTTGTCTGCCACTGGGCTGGCACGTCCAGGTGCTGCTCGCTGCACTCTTTTCAGGGCAGGGTGATGGCACCTCTTTTCCTACCCGAAACGAAGATGCGAGGCATTGCAGACCTAGGTTGGGAAAACGCAGACTTGCTCCATAGTACAGGGAGAGCATCAGAGCAATTGTTTTTTCTTTTGTTATCAGAAAACAAACTCCTGCTTTGAGACCAAAGCCCTCTGCCAAGAGCATCCATCAAACACAGTCCCCACTTGACCAAGGATCAGTGCCTTCAGTGTAGCTGCCAACGCACAGCTCTACAGAAGGCACAGAGATCCTCACCTGCATGGCAGGGGTATCCTTATCTGCTGGGCAGCCCTCCTTCAGAGAGGGAGGCCATGTTGTCTGCTGACCTACCAGCAAGGTGAGCCGCCCTCCAAACTCTAACTGAATCCCTAATCTATTTAATGAGTGCGGTCCAGAACGAAATTCTTTGAGTATTCCAATTTTAATTGAAGCTTCCGAATTGAAGGTGGTCAATCATTTACTTGCATTTGTATTTATAACTCTAATGAACAACACGTTCATCCACAATTCCAGACAAAATAAACTAACAGGGTCTTGGAAAACCGTGCTGTGGGCACAGACAATGAGTCAGTTGCAAATCACTATCCTACATCCCTTTCCATGACACCTACCTAAACTAACATAAATATGTGGCACAATTAGAAAAAGTGTAAATCACCAAAAATGGACATTGCAGTAACTAAAAGGCACTTTTCCAAAAAGCACAAAATTATCTAATTTGTTGATGACCACGTGGATCACGCCCCTTCTAGTTGTCACAATTTGACTATTGAGCTTTCAGTTTTTTCACAATCACCTTTCAGGTGCAAGAGGCAGAAATGGGGGTTTGACCTTCATACAGATGTGAAAACACACCTGCATTGGCAATTGCTGTCCACCTGAGCACTTGTGAAACAGTC
This sequence comes from Calotriton arnoldi, assembly GCA_963921515.1. Lineage (NCBI taxonomy): Eukaryota > Metazoa > Chordata > Amphibia > Caudata > Salamandridae > Calotriton > Calotriton arnoldi. Next base: position 2,326,231 of record CAWUFW010002144.1, on the reverse strand, counting down.
AACTACAAAATAGCCACTCCTAAGTATACAAATTAACCAAGACAAATGACAAAAGTGTTAAAGCATGTTTAACATATTTTAGACATGCCTCAGGAAAACAGTCATACAACATTGTGGTCTATTCCTATGAAAATCACTTCAAAGTCATGCTCTGTTCCACACTGCCCTAGGACAATACGTATGCATGTTTCATATGGTATTATGGAGTTGTGGTACCAGAATATTGTTGACTCTCGGTTGATATTAATATTGTGTTCCAACTATGGTTACCAATAATATTGTTACACTGGAGTTAGAAATAGAAAATCTGCAACCAGCGGGATGATATATTTTTACAAGACATTTAGAACACAATATTTATATCAGACAATCTATGATATTCTGATGTACTTTGTAAACAGTAATGCAAATAAAATCCAGTAGATCGTTCCACATTTCAGATTTATTTTTTGACTGTCTGCTGTCAACCTCTGACAAAAAACATTATTACACTTTCATATAAAGTATAAATCACTTTTCAAAAGATTTTGCATCTGAATGATAAACCTGGCAAAGTATTTCATGTGTTTGCCATACATAGTAAATATTTATTTAGCTTGAACCGAACACAAACCATGCTTAATTAGTAAATGGAATATTAAAGCAAATGGAATATTAAAGCAGCCTAGACTTGACTAGGATATGTGTGTTTTTTTAGAGGTTAGTGGCTTTCAGAGTCCTTGGAGCTACCAGTTGTGTTTTCTGCACATGCTTAATGTAGACTTTATAAATCAACTCGTTAAATGTATGTGCTTTGATTGCTAACATAGTTCATAATGCAGAGCCACTGCAATCAAACAGGAGACGAAAAGGACAAATTGGTTTTGTGATGATCACCCACAATGATCTAACATTTTTTAGTAGACAAACAGTTGCAGATACATAGAAATTCACAGCTCTTCGTGGCTCTTCTTCAGGCGTATAAAATGCCTGGAGCTGACAAGGTATTAGCAGGTGAATACCTTTGAAAAGTTGGTAGTCTCCTACTGAGGGATCTATCCTGTCTATGATGTTCCTGGGAATAATGCTTTAGTCCTGGCTGGGGAAGAGACAGAGGTCTAGTGGGTGTGAAGGGCAAACAGTTGTCCATCACTGATGAATAAGTTAGTTCTATCCTGGTCATCAGACTAGTCTTCGACCTAGAAATTCAGTATGTATATCTAGTGAAATTTCTCAAAAGTCCATGAAATTGTTGTGATATTATTTCATAAAAAATGTTGATGTTGTTTGCTGGTTTCCTGCTTATCTTTTTCAGGCAAGGACAACCTCGCATAAAAATGTCTTGCAAGAAACTAGTAGAAAATATTTCACAGCGAGACATTGTCTGAGCCAACTAATCCTCTGCTGTTAACTTGCTACACTTTTTATATGCATGCTGCATACTCACTTTAAAAAGTTAGCTAAAAGTGTTCCATATGAAACTTTGAGTAATTTTGCAAAATTTGCGAATTTTGGATTTTCATAAATTTCACCAGTTTAATTAAACTTTGTCCGAGCCTACCTGACAGCCCAATCATCACCCCACGCTAATTCCATCACATACTGGCCTACACATATTAGTGATATCAGAATAACAACTGTCAACAGCAACATGATGGTATACAATACTTTTTGTGCCATGTTAATCATTTTCAACAACAATACAGATGTTTAGAGAACAAATCATGCTGCTTTTTTACCATGAGCATATTTATTAGTTTACCTTTGGTAGTACAATATCCACCCTTTCTCCTTGGATTACCTGCAGTAAAAGACTTACATTTGAGCTGGCACTGTGAGCCATTATCTTGCTCCTGTAGCAGTATGCAGTGCTTAATTTGAACCATTGGCTGCAGGTGGTGCCCATCGGCACTCATTTGGGTATTTTGATCCAGAGCATGAGCGGAAAAATACAATACGGGGAAAAAGGAGGAAGAGAAAGATCGAAAAACAGCGACAAACGTGGGGAAAAAAGGATCCTGCAAGAGGGAGATAAAAAGGCTGGAGATGTCTGAAGGTGGATTAAAGAGTCATGAAGTGGAATCAAGATTATGCAGCCTTAGCACTCAGACCTTCAATGGCTCCTGCTGCAGGCTTATGAGCAAAAGTTTGGACCCCAATACTTCCTATTTTACAAATGAAGCACTGGCCGTATGACACATACCAAGCACATAAAACCATATTTGATCAATGATTCCATGTACACTTCCTGCAGATCTGTAGAGGGTGAACCAGCACAAATAGGGATGAATATTAAAATGAAACAACTGTGTCGTCAAGGTGACTGACACTCATCGCAGATTGATCCCATACCGGGTGAATAAGAATACCAGACCAGTATAGGAAGCTTAGAAAGATTTAATGCCAAATGTTATGCCGATATATAATCTAATGGCTTTTATGAGCAATTTAAAAGGGTCAAACAGAAAATGAAATCAGGAAATGATGCGTTATCTCTGTTCCAGCATCCCTTGTTAGCAGGGGTGAAATTTGATTTGATATCCAATTTAGCAATATCAGAATTCCAAGTAAATAAGTATAATCATTTCAAGTAGAATTCAATTAGCACTGCTCGAAGATCATAGCTACAGCAATGTCTGATTATGAAAACAATATTCTTTCAAATCCATTGCACAGCAATAGTATGACCATGACTCAAGCAGAACATATTATCCCATTATTGTGTCAGTATTGTTAAGGAATTGACGTTAACATTTTAAACATTTATTCAGTATAATATAAATGTCCCCCAAGGATGACATGTTGTTCTCATTAGATATCATTTATTAACAAACTAAAATGCATGTCATAACAAACAGTTACAAACCATGGAAATATCTAACCTTCAAAATAACACCTAACATTGAGGGCCTGGTTTCAATTATTTCTCAAACTACATTGTCTGCAAAATATTGATGTTTGGAATACTAATATCCTTCCAGACGTGATTTTCAAGCAATGAGCAGTAACTTCTGCCCTCCCTCCTCTCCTTAATTCTGGCTATTCCTTTGCCATGTCCACCATTCAAGCAAAGCATCTCTGCTACAATGACAAATTAACAATCTCTTCGACAGTGCATTTCCCCAGCAAAATTATTAAATAAATATTTGGACACTATAATTAGATGTGCTGGTGCCCACAGTGAGCTCAGAGGAGAGAAAGGCAAGTGAAGCAGTATAAAATAGAAGGGTGGGGAGTATAGAAAGAAGGTCATTAGATGGAAAGGGTCAACGCTTTGCCTGAGATGACTTAAGGAACTGTGGGGCAGATTTACAAGCCCCTTGCGTCATCTTTACGACACCGTTGCGTCACTTCTGTGACGCAGCGGCGTCGTAAACCATGCGTCACTATGCAACAGATTTACAACGTGACGCATCTAGTGGGATGCGTCACGTTGTAAAGCCCTGCGCTACATTATACCTGCGTCAGGTATAATGTATGCAGGGTGGGCGTTCCGTCGCAAGGAAGCCCCGTAAAAGTGACGCAGTGAAATCTACAAGATTTCACTGAGTCACTTTTACGTCCATGCTGCGGCAAAACCTTACGCCTGTTTATAGCAGGCGTAAGGAGTGACGCAGCATTGCAAGTATAGGATGCCCCTGAGCAGTGCTGGAGTTGTGTCGCGCTTGCGACACGACTCCAGCACTGCGTCACCTATACGCTGACAGATGCGTCACGCATCTGTCTCTCCTTGCGCCATGGTGCGCCGCATTGTAAATGCGGCGCATCCATGGTGGCGCAAGGGGTTCCTAATGTCACGCAAAATAACTGGCGCATACCTGCTGATCTGCAGGGATGCGCCAGTTATTTTAAATCTGCCCCTTAGATTGGTGGGAAGAAGGATCATGTTGGCAAGGTAAATTACACAGACATGGAGCAATGGCTGTCTATACGGAGATAGATCAGAGGCAGGAATGTAGAGCAAACACAAAGAGATTTCAATGACAACATCTCAAAGTGACATTAGATGTTATAAACAATGGACCCGATTCCCAAAAGGCATTTTGGAGTGCATGAAGCAGTACTTAAGTAGTAGTACTTCATGTACTACAAAATGCAAGTCACAAACCTACTTCTGGATATCTTCCCCTTTACCTCTCCTATCTTTTCTGTACAGAGATATCTGTCCCAGTGGAGGAGATCTCGGCCCATGTAAGAATAGGATTTAGTTGTAAATGTGGACAAACAATGGGGAGTGGTAGGAAAATGGGGAATAATTACTACAAATTGAGTGAGGTTAAGGGAAATTTTAGGAGAGGTTTAATGAGGAAGTGCTAATACAAAACACACATCCACTTAAGAGTGAGAGAATTGCTATTCACAAAATACACCTCTTGTTCTATTACAGTCCTAATAGTAATAAAACAGGCTTATATGTACCCCAGCCTTGGAGTAAGTCAACCACCACATATAGCCAACATACTGCAACTCACTCCCAGAGAAAACAATGAAACCAGGCTCTAATACCAACATCCCATAGGCAATAATCTAAAATAAATTAATAATATTAGCATTACAATTTATTACATTTCAAATGTATACTCCTAAGTTTTAAATACATGTTTAGCTTACTTTAAATGCTCTATAAGTTATTATAATTAGCTAAAAAATAATAGTATTTTTTATTTTTATTTAATGCTTGTTACGCATTAAATAAAAATAAAAATGTTGGTGAGGGTGGGTGATTTCAATTTTAAGATATTGTTCAAAAATAATATTTAAAAAATAATATATTTCAATTAATCCACAATTTGCTTTGAGGGATCCCAGGTTAGTATTATTTGTTTAAAACTATTTTGCTTTTTTTTTTAACAATACAGGGCCTAATATAAGAAATTTCACTTAACAAAAAGTGGTTGCAAACTGCGAATGTGTTACCATAGCAACTTGGGAATTGGAAACTTTTTAATGTTTTGAGGCTAGATTACTGCCACAAAACATTGATACATCCCATAATGAAGTGATGTTGGGAAGGGGCACTCGGAACATGCCCCGTCTAGATATCGGTTTGGCATTTGTTTCTAAACCTATTTTGCAATAACTTGTTAACGAATCAATTCAAATAAAAAAACTTTATTTCGATCACTGTAGATCAAAAAGTACTACACAGAACTTGCAAACACAAATGATACAACATAAAACTTTTGAATATTCTTTTGTCGGTCCATTACAGTAGCAGCAGCGTAAAAAAAAAAAAAAGACATTTTAAAAGACCAAAGAGATTCACCATAAGAATGCTTTCTTTTGTTTTAAAAAACAAGATGTGAAATACAAGTAATATCTTCTATAAATGCTAAAAAACAGAAGTCAGCTAGAATTTGTCCAAGAGGCACAATACAGAGGATGCCAACTTACGGACTACCAAGGGAACGCTTGGCACGGCTGATCCACATTGCCATTAGCAAGTTGACCATACAGAATACAATAATACGAGATGTGTCTGACTGCAGTATTCTGAAAGCCTCCTGGTGCTTCCTAATTCCCAGGTTTCTGCAAAGTGGAATTATCCACTTAGGTCTAGACTGTCTATACAGAGGGCAAAAAAATAAAACTTGCTTAAGTGTCTCAGGTCCTCCTTGGCAAAAAGTACAGTTCTCATTCATCATGTCCATTTATTTGTGCCACTTTCTTTTAAAAGTTTTTACAGGTAGGCACCCATACCTGTACTTTCTAGTGGAGGTACAATTTCATCCATAGTGCTCTCAAATAACGAGGTCAGTTTAAAATCAATAAAAACAACAGATTTGATCCTTTACAATTTTGTATATTATCCATTACAACACTACCCCAATAAACAGCTTCAAGACTGGACTTTTGGATTTAACACAAAGACTCTGCAGAGTCCCAGTATGTGTCAAGGCTCAACCTCGGTAAAAGGGCCTTTACACTGCGGAGCCACGAGATCTTACTTGCATATTTTGGTAACATTAGGTCATGAAGTGCTGTAGTAGACCATAGTTGATGCCAGAACATGAGCACTCTGAGGTCAATTTTGTGGGTAATTTTTTTCTGGGCCAAATCTAAATAAAGTGGAGTCAATAGGGTGCTCACAGGGAGGTTTAACTGAGATCTGAAAAATGTATGTTCTATTACTACCAGATTGTTGAGTTTTGTGCAGCCCCATATCTCCGCACCATAAAAAACCGCTCCTAGAGCTTTGACATTGTACATCTCTAGCGTGGAAGCCACCCTTCTGGATATGGTTTCCCTGTGCATTTTTGCAATGTTTACCATTTGTTGTACCAGGGACAGCTGTGCCCTTTCCACCTGTAGAGACCAACATAGGTTTCTTGTAAGTTTCATACCAAGATAGTCAAACTCAGCCACTACTTCTAGAGGGTTATCACCCACAAGCAACTGCCTCCTATGCTGGGTTGTTAGTCTGGTGGAAAAATCATACATTTGGTCTTGGAGCTATTAGGCTCCAAGCCCCACTCCAGGCAAAATGCCTGAAAATCATTCAGCACTTGTTGGAGCCCCTGAGGCGACTTAGAGATAAGCAGTGTATCATCTGCAAAGAGGAGTGCAGGGCCCCTCTGTCCTCCTATTTTCGGTGCGTCTCACCCATCCCTGTTCAGAAACTTTATGACAACATTTATATACAGGGTGAAAAGTGTGAGCGCTAGTACGCACCCCTGTCTTACCCCTTTGTCGATATGGATTGATTCCGTCAATACCCAATCCTCCCACCACCTCACTTGGGCCAAGGTGTCCACATGTAACCTCTTTAAGATATTCAGAAGGGGATTGTTAATGAATCACAGATGGGTTTAGTGTACAACAATTAGCCATTTTGCGGTCACAAACCATGTTATTTTGCAAATGGCAGGTTTTGCAAAAGCAAAATTGCTTTGTACCTCAGGCCCATATTTTCTTTAAATTCTCTATATTTTCCTTTATGGCGATAACGGTGGAAAGTTACTAATAGCAACTTTACACTCATAAATTCAATTGCAAGAATCTACACCCTCAGAAGAGGAAATTGAAATTTCTTAAATCTACACCTAGGTCAGAAATGTTGACTAGTAAAAGAGTGGAGAGCTATAGCTAGGTGTAGTTGTAGAGCTACATGTTTGTGGATTGGCCCCAATGTTCTTTAAACTAAAATATTTTTGTTTACTGTTACAACTGTGTATCACATTTCAAAAATAACACAACAGAATACCATAGTAAGATGTTTTTTCTTGCTAGTTCTGGCATTACAAATCATTTATTATGATGTTTGTTAATTTAAGTCTACTATGATATAAGTTTTAACAGAAGGGCATAGGACCCCCAAAGAATGTGGGATTATCTTTCCATTCTTTGATAGCCAAGTTTATTATATGTTTAAATACACTCAATTAAATTAAAAAAATAGATATGCTTCACATTTCAATTGTTAGAAGAAACCAGTACACACACTCCAGGAGTGCAAGAATTTCCAGTCTCATACTTCTCTTTCTGGACATATTTGGCACTCTAATTTTACTCCCTTATTTTTAACTACCACCTATTTTTCAAACATTTAATCAACTGCATCTACATTGCATTTTAGATTAGTCTCTCAGAATTCTATATGCCTGCATTTTTTTTTAAGTCTTACATTTATATTTCATATTATGTTCTATTATGGTTTGCCATTTTATGGATGGGCTGCCAATCAATGCCATTGCATTCTCTGGATGGTTACATTGTTACATTAGGCTTTGATGATAGGGCTCAAGTACTCCTTTTGTTAGACTAGAGACATTGTATGTTCTTTTATGTACTTGCTTTGTTGACACCTCAACATTTTAAGTGTTGGATCACAACTTTTTGTTTAGAAAGTACTTGTTGTTTGGAGGCTTTTGTTTATTTGAAAGACACAATGCAATTCGCTCTTGCGTGTTCATTTGTTTTACTTTGCAGTCAGAATTGCATAATAATTTGCGTCTTTTTCTTGTTCACAACCCCAAAGATATGTGCACACATTGGCTTTCTTACAAATGCAACATACATACTGGCCCTTTGGCAAACGTATCTGTTAAGCAATATTTTGCTGTGTATGCTTTTTTAAGTTCACCACTTGCAAAGCACTCTCAACTTTTCACTCGTTTTCATAACACTCTTCTTTGAATGTACAGCTTGACTGCTATTGCAGGCTATTCAGAAAAGGTCTCTACATGCAGCTTCAATGTCAAAAGTTTTGCTTCATATGGGATTTTCTTCAAAGACAGCTAGCGGCAACACACCGACACACCCCAAATATTACCCACCAAAAAACAGATCTGTTGTCTAACACTTATTTGTGTACTTTTGCAGAAAATGCGGGGGCATTTAACAGTAAAACTATTTTACAGTACAACCTTTCCCCTCAAGTGAAGCTTTGGGAAGTACATAAATGTTACATCTTCATGCCATGAAGATGTGGTCCACTTCAAAAAACTTCATGGAGTTACAGTTTCGCACACATCTATCTGTAAATGCAGTGTTGCTGAAAATCTGGATTTCAGAACACTGAAGCTAGAAGTCTTATACAGCAGTTCAAAATTCTCACATAGTACACTACTGTAGTTTCTCAAGAAGGTAGTAATTTGTTAAAACTCCAAGCTCTTTCAGTCCCTGACTTCTATATAGAGACTACTAAGAGAAAGTTAATTCTGATGGTGGCTTTGATTAAAACAAAAGATGTAATAGAACTCTGACAGATGTGGCACAGAAGTTTTTCGATGTAGTACTCCTTAGATGCTTCATAGCTGAGTAGGGGGTAGAGATTATATATACGGAGATGGTGTCGAACACAATAATAAAGACAAATGACCACAAATGAAACAGAGTAAGAGTCCTGCAAATTTTTACAAAAAGAAGTAGAATTAACTAACAATAAAAATAAAAGCAAAACGGAAGTACCAGAGCTAAAATAATGGTTGTATGAAAAGTGCAACTGTTCAATTCAAAGTTAAAGCAGTGGAACTAAATTCCCACGTGTTCTTTTTTCCATGCGATGTGGTATACACACAGCATTTGAAAGGATCAGGGAACGAAGGGGCATATTATCAAGGGGCCGCGATAAAATTATCGCCGCTTTAGCGTCCGTTTTTGGGCGAAAAGCAGCGATAATTTTATCGCAATATCATCAAGGACACGCTAGCGCGTGTTTCCTTGACTTAGCGCCCGTTTCCAGCACGCCTAACTTCGCATCTCTAATGAGATGCAAAGTGGGCGTCACTGGGCGTACCCCTGACGGACTACCTTGTTAAATATCGCGAAATGTACATCGCGATATTAGCCAGGAGTCCCACGCATTTTTGCAGACGTTAGTTTTTGGCGAAAACCACGGTTTTTGCCAAAAACTAACGTCTGCAAAAATGCTGACTTACCTATACCTAACAAGGGGGGTGGATTATGCTGATACGACCACAGGGTCGTATCAGCAAGGTTATCGCCGTTTTCCATGGAACATCGCTGGAAAACCAGCGATGTTCCATGGAAAACACCGCTATTGCTGGGAAATTATTGCCATTGCGCTATGCGTTGTTAATACAGCGATGCATGGCGATAATTGCCAGCGATAACCGGCGATAAAAAAAATCTCGCTAAGAGCGGCCAGCGATAATTATCGCTGCTGCTTGATAATATGCCCCACAGAAAGTTCTGGGTGCAAGGGTGGAGAAGGGAGAACTCAGCATACTCTACATGCTTATTATCCTGTTTGTGAAGAGACTCCTCTCAGTGACTGTGTTTATTTTTGCAGGTAGAAAGGAAGCGCCATATTGGAAATGACATTGTTACCATAGTATTTCAGGAAGGGGAGGACACGTCATCATCTTTTAAACCATCAATGATTCGCTCTCACTTCACACGTATCCTTTTCTATGTTTTGCCTGTGCATGAGAAGTAACTTCAACCTGAACCAGGGAGTGAAGCCACTTTTATTTCAGGTGACCATTGATCAGAAATCCATCACATAACCAAGGATTTTAATGGAATGGCATTTAGTTGGGACCACTGGAAAGCTGCAGATTTACAGCAAAGCATTTTCTGAATAGTTTTATATTTACCACACTTGCAACATAATTCACCATCTGCTGCATAAAATGCAGAATGCAAGCATTAGACCTGTCATCCTCACACCTCTATTTTTGCTGTTCTCATTTGTGTTGGCCTTAGGACTCTGTGCACTTTACCAATGCTAACCAGTGCTAAAGTGCGTGTGCTTTATCCTCTAAACATGGTGAAATTGGCTTACACTCGTTGGCACATTAAATCTACTTGTAAGTCCCTAGTAAAGTGGTACTACATGCACCCAGGGCCTGTGAATTAAATGCTACTCTTGGGCCTGCAGCATTGATTGTCCCACCCACTTAAGTAGCCCTCTAAACATAACTCAGGCCTGCCATTGCAGCCTGTGTGGGCAGTTTTAAACTGCCATTTCGACCTGACCAAATAAACATTTTGCCAGGCCTAAACCTTAATTTTTAATACATATAAATCACCCCTAAGGTGGGCCCTACACCACCCATAGGGCAGGGTGCATTGTATTTAAAAGAAGTTGGAGATGTACTTTAAACTTCTACCTCTCCTGGTAGTGAAAAACTCTAAAGTTCGTTTTTCACTACTGCAATGTCTACCTCTCCCATAGGGTAACATTGGGTTACCGTATCACATTTAATAAGTGATAACTTTCAGTTGGGAGCAGATATGAATATCATGTTTGGTGTCTGAGAAATTGATAATATACATCCTCTTTAATTGTACAGATGGACTTTAATTTACAGTTTGAAAATACCACTTTTAGATAGTTGGCATTTTCTTACCCTAACTATTTGGTGCCAGAAACCTGTTCCAAGGTCACATGATTGGGTGTGGTTGACAGTTGGACTTTCTTTATTCCTCCCAGACAGCCGCACAATAGAAGGATTAGATGTGCCTGAATGGGCCATCAACTGGCAGGATGGGGGGGCAGAGCTGGGCACAGCCGCACTTGCAATTGAATAGGCTGTGCCCTGCCTTCACACAAAGGACTTGTCATCACTGCATTTTTCATGCAGCCAGCTTGGAGCCAGGGCAAGGGAGGCAGGAAACTTCAAGGACTTCAGAGGGAATTCTCTAGAATCTTCTTTTACTTCAAAGCTGGCGCCAGGTTTAAATATACGGACCCTCAGATCCAGCTCTTCAGTACACTCCTGGACCTGTGGATACTACAGAAGATGGACTGCTGTGCTGCATTGATGCCAGAAGGACTGCCACTCTGCTGCCCTGCTATTTTGCTGCTCTGTTGCCTGCAGCTCTGCTTGTTGAGAAGGAAGACTGGGCCTGTACCCTTCATCCCAGGCTGAATTGACTCCAAGGGTCAACTGACTTGACTTCCTATTTTGAGCTACAGGGACATAACAAGCTCCAGAGGCTCCACTGCAATTGCCTAGCTGACCCGGTGCCTGGAACTTTAATTGGACCTGCCTGAGCTCTGCTAGCCTCTGCTGGAGTGAGTTCATGACCCTCACGAGGTGCACCTCAGGTCCTGGACCCTTGGAGTGACTTCAGCTGAGTTCCTCTCCAAAGAAAAGGAGAAATCATGAAGTTTTGGGCTCTTTGTGAATGCAAACTGGCCCATATGCACCAAGATCTTGCCACCCATATCTCCCACCAAAGCAAACTTCTGGTGAACCAAACTCTTCACACTACAACGACCACCACCGATGCCTGGCAGCGCGAGATCTGCACTTCGCGCTTCAGCATCAACAGGTCATGGAGACCACCAATGTTTGTCTGTGACGCCCGACAAGATTTTCGCTCTACAGTGACGACTGTCCGCGATGTTCTCCCTACACCTCATGCCCCTGCCACCGTGAATGGAACTCTTCGCCCTAGACTTTGAAGGTAACTCTTTAGGCAGGAATAACCTGATCCCTGTATCCAGCCCATGCTCCATCGCTGTCGGCATGAACTTGTGTATTTCAATCGTTCTTGCACGGCCAGATAACTGCAAGTAGCGCTTTGTGCTTTTAGGCGCTTTACTTACTTGAAATCTTTAAAATTGCATATCTCTGGTTCTACTGATTAGATTTTTGTCATTTCATGTCAAATTTTCTATAAAATTGTACTCTATTTTTCTAAATTGGTGAGGGATTTTTCTTATGTTGTGTTTTCACAGTATTACTGTGTGATGTGCTGCAGAAATACTTCACATATTGCCTCTAAGTAAAGTCTGGCTGATTCTGTGCTAAGCTACCAGAGGATTAAACACAGGTTAATTTGAGGTTTGTTAGTGTTTCACCCTGACAGAGATTGTTGTTGCTGCTTGTGTAGGGTTTCCCCCCCTCAAACTGTAACCCAATTTCCAACAGCAATAAAAATATTTTGTTTCTAACTCAAACAGATCAAACGTTGATAAATAAATTCCACCAATGGTGCAGTGCAGTGGCACACCACGTGAAAAGGTTAACTGGTCATATTCCAGTTGCTTTTTTACTGTATTAAGACATTAAACAGGATATGTACCTATAAGGTGAAATCTTTATCCAGGCAGTATTAACGTCTGTTCAAATGTTGGTACTGAATCGGAGTTTTTGATTACAAAGTAGTTTGAATCTCCATTTTCATCCCGATCCATACTCTAATTGTCAATCTGTTTTGCAGCATGCCTTAATGAGGCAGAAATACTTCCAGCAGTGACTTACTACTTGGGTGACATTACTGCCTCGCTAGGTGGACACCTTGGTGATCTTGCAATCATGTGGTACTATTACAGTATAGCATTACTCCAGCTGGCAGATATTTAATATCTTAATATTTGGAGCACAGCCTCACTCATTTAGTGTGAATCCCACATTTTGGTGTCCCATCTCATTGATTGAATGCAAGTTTCACATATTGCTGCACATTCTCTTTTACTGGGTGTAAGTCTCACACCTTGAAGCACAGTTTCACTCAGTATGTGTGAGGTGCAATTTGTGGAGCACAGTATCCCTCATTGTAAGCCTCATATTTCATAAATACTTGTTTTTATTTGTAATATCATGTTTACTGTACTTACAAAGAGACTAGGCAGAATACTTAGGCAGAGGCAAATTCACCATGTTGGTCAAATCTGTGTATAAAATGTCATATGTGCATTTGTGTGGGTAAATCCTGTGTGTTATTATGCATATTCTTCTGAATTTAGGGTAGCATTTGCAAGAGAGGCATGGCTAATGTCTTTAGCTATCTTAAATAACATTTGAGCTCTGTTCCATCAGTTATGTGACTCTAAGTATACTGTGATGCTGCTTATGATCTATGCAGTTCCTATGTGCCCCTTCCATCTGTAGGACTTCTGGGAGATGAGATGTGCTCATTGTCATCAATGATCCTTTTGCCTATTGTAGTTATTGTACTTCTCATGATTCATATACAATGAAATCAATAACAGTTTACCTACTGCTAGTGTGTCATTCTTTTAAGAATTGAAATGGGGAGGGACACTATATCCAAACCTGTGTGGGTCCCAGCTTTACTATGACCAGAATAAAAGAAAATGAAAGATTTCAAGGGCCCTGGAGTGCCATGATTCCATATTACTACATAAAGTATTACATTTGTATTTAGTTTCATGATTTTGAGCAATGTTCAACAATATAGTGGATATTAAATTAACACTCATTTTCTTTAACCAGCATGGCAGATATTTTTGCCTTAGTGAGATATAACAAGCAGAATGACAGTTACAGGTAAGTTGTAGTACAAAATACATGTGGATACTATGTTAAGCTAATACTGCAGCTTAAAATCAGCAATGAGAAATAGTGCTGTTAATTTACTGATACCAGTAGGTCAAAACAGATCGCTCGCTATTTGTCCCCGAGCGACATCACAGGGAGAGGCATATAATGATCTATGAAGTGACATCACATGGCCTTTAAAACAAATCACAGAAAATGGCATAACTGACTGTAGGAGAGTAGGATCTGCCTCTTATGTTGCCCCCACTTTTTTTCTGATGTTTACACTGGTTTCTGGCTATAGTCTGGCTGGGACCCTGCCAATTAGGGCCCCAGCCTCTCTGTTCTCTCTAAACGACTTGGAGTGCACTCTAGGTGCACTAGTGATTGGATACTGTGGTACCTTATGAGTCCCTAGTATATGGTACCTTAGGTGCCAAGGGCATAGGTACTTCACAGGCCTACCAGGGGCTGAAGCATGTATTATGCCACCCCTGGGAAGCAGACTAAATCTGACACCACAGGCCTGCTACTGCAGCCTGGGTAAGGTGGTGCATGCACCCCTTACTGTGATATAGGCTACCTATATCATAACATAGATACACACATATAAACCTATAAGTCACTCCTATGGCAGGCCTTATCAATCCTGAAGGCAGAGTGCTTGGTTCCTATGTGAGAGGGTGCCCCTGCATGAGCAGAGCCCCTCTGCAGCATTCGGAGACCCTTCTCTGATGCTGTTTGTAGTGCAGCCTGACCATATACTCTTAAGCGCATTATAACCTCGCGTTAAATGCTAACTTTGGGATGGCTTCACGGAAACCTGTCGTGTTTGGTGTCAAACATCTTGGAATACTACCCCCCCACCAGTTCTGGCGGCGGGTGTAGCATTCCACCCTTCTAGAGGGATAGACATGTACCTACTGTGGAAACGCGGTAGAATCCTGAAGAGCCCTGGCATCACAAAATGGATGCCACCAGTCACAGACACTGGGCTGCCCTCCTGCTGATGACCGAAACTCGCAGTGGAGGAAGCCCAACAATAGGTATCCTGTCACAGGAGGGTGTGACCACCTTCCAGACAGGGTTTAGTGTATTGGGGCTGGGTGGGTGCACTCCTAGAGTGCTTTGAAGTCCTGCACTGGGGGAGCAGAAGGCTCCTCTGTGCATATGCCAGTTCAAACCAGCTCAGGGGCTACCTGCCCCTGCTCTGGCGCGAAACTGGACAAAGGGAAGTGGGTGTAGCCACCCACTCCCCTGACCCTCCCATAGGTGGGGTCTTAGAGCTAGTCCCTCCCTTCCTTTCTAGTATAAGGTAGGGAACCCTTGCCATTGCAAACTAGATACCCCTGGACGACGCTCTGAAGAAGAATCCTGGACCTTCGACGTTCCACTACCTCTGGAAGACTGAAGAATCTCCCTTGGAGTCAAGGAGTGACTCCCCTGCTTGGCAGGCACCAAAAACTGAAATGACGGTCGCAAACTACGCTGCTCCCGCCGGAGCCCGAGGTCCCTGCAGCCCAAGACGAGAATTTCCTGACTTCTCAAAGGCCATCGTGAGTCCCCAGCAAAGCTGAGGCCAGTGGACCCCACGAGTGATGAGGAACCGCAGTCCCTGGGTACCGTGCACTATTGTCGGGTGCAACCCCTTCACGACGTTCTACGAACCTGTGCTTTGGACCACGTGTGGTCCCAGCCTCTAGCAGGAATCTTTCTGAAGATCAGAGGCCTACCCTGTCCCGAGTGACCGTGGGCCCCTGTTGAAGGAATCCTCCTGAGGTGTCTTTGCGATCCCTTGCCAGCCGGCTTGTGGGTCCCCAGAAGACTTTTCTAAAGAACCAAAGGGCTTCCCTGGTTGCTCCAGGCCTGCCCTGACTTACCCTCGCTGGGTGAGTTCCCCATACCTTGCTGGTCTGCACCATTGACTTTTTACGCTTTCCACAAGACTTGCTGCTACCAAGGCTTGTTGGCTCCAATCGGGTTGCCAATACCGCAGTCAGCTGCAGACTTTATGGGACACGCCGAATCCAGCTCCTGGTTGTCGTCGACGCCTCCTGGACCTCGTGGCCGAAGAGTCAAGACACCCGTGAACGACCTGAATCTCTCGACGACGGTGGGCATTCATCTTCCTTGCCCCGGGTCACTGCCCAGTGACTTTGAACACTGTCCCCTCTGCTTTCAGGTCTTCCTTCTTCCGAATCCAGGCTTGGATTCCACCGGACACATCTTCGGACTTCACAACCAGCAAGTCTTCATTGGCTCCCATTGAAAACGACGCCGCGACCCGACACCAAAGGACACCTATGCACCCGGCTTCCCTGGGTGAGGTAACTCCAGCACTACGGTGCTCCTGTGGGTGTTGGCCCTAGAACTACTTACCCTGTAAGTGACTTGCTTGTAGCTACTCCCGAAGTGCCCTTAAACTCTCAATTTCCAACCGCGACTTGCCCCATTGAAGTCTACGGCGATCCGCGTTTTTGTTCACGCACTGCACGCGTCCCCCGTGGGTCCTTTACTTACCTGCCTTGGGTGGTTTCGTGAGGCCCCAACACTTCTGAAGGCCCTAGGCCTTGTCCCTTTGCAAGTCGTTGTTCTTAAGTCTCTTTTTAGTATATGGTCTGGTACGCCCCTAGGGCCCCAGCCATATTGTGCTTAATTTATTGTGAAACATTGATTTGTGCATATGTTCCTGACTTCTAATCTCATAAAGAGATTAGTAGAGAGTTGTTTAGTAATAAATACATATATATTTGATATATATACCTGTGTGGTGTCTTTTCATTTGGTGATTCAAGAGATTGTGTGGTAAAACAAGCTGCTTTACATTCCTCCAAGACCTAGCCTGAAGGCTGCTCTCCACAGCTACCACTAGGATAGCTTTCTATAAAGGTTGTCTTAAACCTACCTACCATAAGAGTCGAATTGTACTGGTGCAAGGTGTCCACTTTAATTAGTGAACAGCATATACCAGGCCAACTTCTCACATTGGTGGCAGCGTGTGGGATTCCAGCTTGCTATTGTTTTACCAGAAAATCTCTATTTGAATTACTAACTGAAAACCACTATAGGTACTTAAGGTACATATAAAGTCAAGCTTAGTATCAATAAGTTCTACTGAACTTAGAGCTGTGTGCCAAGGGATAGCACACCCTTTCTACAGCTCAAGCTAGTATCAGTAGGCCACAAACTAGTGTAGGTAGTACAACACTGCACGACACTAGAATGTCCTTAAATGGTGGACCCAGTGGATCCACTCAGCCTCAGTATAAGGACATGGCTTTCTCTGAGTTGAGAGCCATGTGTGCTGCAAGGCACCTGAAGCTAGGACAGAGTCCCTCCACACTACACCTGATAGATCTGCTGACAGCAGATGATCTTAGATTAGCTCTAGGAGCTAATGGGTCTGAATCAGTGGGTGGGTCAATTACAGTGTCTGGGTCAGATGATGAAAATCAGAATGACCAAGACTCTGGGCCTGATTCACAGAACTAACTTACGTCAAAAACGTAAAGTTAGTACTTTTTGGTATTCACAGAATACACTTACTCATTTTGGTATTCACAGAATGAACTTACTCATTTCGGTATTCACAGAAGTTAGTAGTCCTAACTTTAGGACTCCTAAATGCCTTCTGTGAATACCGAAAAGTCTTAAAGTTAGGATTTTTCTCAGTTGAGGAGTAGTAAAGTTAGAACTTTACTACTCCTAAACTGAGAAAAATCTAACTTTAAGACTCTTCGGTATTCACAGAAGGCATTTAGGAGTCCTAAAGTTAGGACTACTAACTTCTGTGAATACCGAAATGAGTAAGTTCATTCTGTGAATAACAAAATGAGTAAGTGTATTCTGTGAATACCAAAAAGTACTAACTTTACGTTTTTGACGTAAGTTAGTTCTGTGAATCAGGCCCTGAGTGATTGAAGGGCCAGGTCCCAAGGGGCCTGAAAAAGACAGAGGAATTCTCCCTAAGAGAACTGACATAGTGGAGGACAGGCCTAGGTCCCTTTCTAGGGAATCTGAGCACTCCTATCACTCTGGCAGAGAATCTGTCTACCAGAGGAACTCCTACTACCCAAGAAGAGAGACCTCCTCTGACAGAATGTACAAACTGCTGCAGTATGAGGAAGCAAGATTTGCCCTCAAAACCAAGCAGTTGGCATTAGATAAGGAAGCCCTGGAGCTCCAGAGAGCTTATAGAAAAGAGCCGTTAGAACCCCCTGGTGGCAGCAACAGTGTCCCTAGAGGCAGAGAATATATTCCAGACCATAGGAACCTGAGCAAGGTTGTTCCTCCCTACCAGAGTGGGGATGATATCCATAAATGGGTAACTGGTATGGAAAGGGCCTGTAGAGTACAACAGGTCCCCCAAAAGCAGTGGGCAGCAATCTTGTGGCTCTTTCAGATAAAGGTAGAGTCAAGCTCCTCACTGTTAGAGAAGAGGATGCTGATGACTATGAAGTCCTGAAGAGTGCACTGATAGATGGGTTTGGCTTAACCACTGAGCAGTACAGATTGAAGTTCAGAGACACCCAGAAGGCACAGACTCAGGACTGGACTGACTTTGTAGATTGTGCAACCAAGGCTCTGGAGGGTTGGCTGGTTGGCAGTAGGGTTACTGATTTCAAGGGATTGTATAATCTAATGATGAGAGAACAGATCCTTAATAATTGCCAGAACCAGTTGTTGCATCAATACCTGGTGGACTCAGATCTGACCTCTCCCCAAGAATTGGGAAAGAAGGCAGACAAGTGGGTCAGAACCAGGGTGAGGCAGAAAACCCAGAACCAAGGGGGTGACACCAAGAAGCAGGATCCTAAGGGCTCTGAGAAAAGTGGGGATAAGTCAAAAGACCAGAAGTCTTCCCAAGGGCCCCAAAAATCTGCATCTGGTGGGGAGTCACAATCCAACAAGGGAAAAGGCCAAAAGAAGCCCTGGTGCAAATTCTGTAAACAGAAAGGGCACTGGACTTCTGATTGTAACAAGTCCAAAGACCAAACCACCACCACTCCTGCCCCTAAGGCAACTGTTCCCCCTAGTTCAGCAACTGGTGGAGGTGGTACTCAGAATAAGGGTGTAGTAGGGTTGACCCTGGGTTCTGAAGTGGACTCTGGCCTAGTCAGAGTACCCACTCAGGCAATGCTGATTTGTGATGGAGACATGGACATGTCCTTCCTTGTGAGCCCCAGTAATCTGGGTAAATATAAACAGCAGCCTGTAATAAATGGCAAACAGGCTTTGGCATTTAGGGACACAGGTGCTAGTGTCACCATGGTGGCAGAGGAACTTGTGGACCCTGGACAGATCATCCTGGGCAAAATGTACCAGGTGACCAATGCAAGCAATGTCAGGACCAACCATAGTCTGGCAGTTGTGAATTTCTCCTGGGGAGGGGTAACTGGCCTCAAGAAGGTTGTAGTCAGTGCAGACCTCTCTGTAGAATGTCTATTGGGCAATGATCTAGAAACTTCAGCCTGGTCTGAAGTCAAGTTATGGACTCATGCTAAGATGTTAGGCATCCCTGCAGAGGTATTTGCTGTGACCAGGTCACAGGCCAAAATGCATGACACTGAACCAGCTCTGGATCCTGAAACTATGGACCAGATGCTTCCCAAGAAGAGGAGCAGTAGGGTTAAGGCAGTGCCTTCCCCTCTGTCTCAGATCATTGATTCCCCTCTTAAGGGAGGAGGAGCAGACCCTGAAGAAGGAACTGCCCCAGAGGAACTTGAGCCTGATCAGGTTGAGTTCTTGGGGGCAGGGGGCCCTTCTAGGGAAGATCTGTTTAAGGAGCAACAGTGCTGCCCCTCTCTTGAACCCCTCAGACAGCAGGCTGCTGCTGAGGCTGCTGGGAGTGCTAGTGGGTCCCATAAAGTTTATTGGGATGAGGGACTCCTATATTCTGAGGGTAGAGACCCAGCCCCTGGAGCCCCCTAAAGTTGGTTGGTAATACCTCAGAAGTTTAGGGGGTTCCTCTTGACCCTAGCACATGACATCCCTTTAGCAGGTCACTTGGGCCAAAACAAGACCTGGGACAGGCTTGTTCCACATTTTCATTGGCCACATATGTCAGAGGACACAAAGGAGTTTTGTCGCTCCTGTGTCACATGCCAAGCCAGTGGCAAGGCAGGTGGCACTACAAAGGCCCCCCTGATACCACTACCTGTGGTGGGGGTACCCTTTGAAAGGGTAGGGATTGACATTGTTGGTCCCCTTGACCCTCGAACTGCATCTGGGCACAGGTTTATCCTGGTGGTAGTGGATCATGCCACCAGGTACCCAGAGGCAATTCCCCTGAGGACCACCACAACCCCTGTGGTGGCAAGAGCCCTCATTGGAGTTTTCTCCAGAGTGGGTTTCCCAAAGGAGGTCATCTCTGACAGAGATACAAACTTCATGTCAGGATATTTAAAAGCAATGTGGAAGGAGTGTGGTGTAACTTACAAATTCACCACCCCCTATCACCCACAATGCAATGGGTTGGTTGAACGTTTCAACAAAACCCTGAAGGGAATGATTAAAGGACTCCCAGAGAAGCTTAGGCGGAAATGGGACCTTCTTCTTCCCTGCCTGTTGTTTGCATACAGAGAGGTTCCACAGAAGGGGGTTGGTTACAGCCCATTTGAGCTTCTGTTTGGGCATCCTGTAAGAGGTCCATTATGTTTGGTAAAAGAGGGCTGGGAGTTACCTCTCAAACCCCCCAAACAGGATGTGATGGACTATGTACTTGGTCTCCGCTCCAGGATGGCCGAATACATGAAAAAGGCAACCAAAAACCTGGAGGCCAGCCAAGAATTACAAAAAGCTTGGCATGACCAAAAGGCTGTGCTGACTGTGTACCAGCCAGGACAGAAAGTGTGGGTGTTGGAGCCTGTGGCCCCAGCAGCCCTCCAAGACAAGTGGAGTGGCCCCCATACAATTGTTGAGCAAAAGGGAGAAGTCACCTATCTGGTGAATCTTGGAACTCCCAGGAGCCCCCTGAGGGTACTCCATGTCAACAGATTAAAGCCATATGTTGACAGGGCTGACATGGGCTTGCTCATGGCAACTGATGAGGACCAGGAGGAGGAGAGTGACCCTCTCCCTGACCTGCTCTCACAGAACCCTGATGATGGGTCAGTAGATGGTGTTGCTTTGGCAAGCAGCCTCACTGACCATCAGCAAACTGAGTGCAGACAAGTTCTGCAACAGTACAGACATATGTTTAGCCTGACCCCTAGTCAGACTACCTGGTGCACCCATGAGGTGGACACTGGAGACAGTCTGCCTGTCAAGAGTAAAATCTACAGGCAACCTGACCATGTCAGGGACTGTATCAGGACTGAAGTCCAGAAAATGTTGGAGTTAGGTGTGATTGAGCCTTCAGATAGCCCTTGGGCTAGCCCAGTAGTCCTAGTACCCAAGCCTCATACCCAGGGTGGTAAGAAAGAAATGAGGTTTTGTGTAGACTACAGAGGCCTCAATGCAGTCACCAGGACTGATGCCTATCCCATACCAAGGGCAGATGAGCTGATTGATACTTTGGCCTCAGCCAAGTATCTAAGTACATTTGACCTAACAGCTGGCTACTGGCAGATCAGGTTAGCTGATGATGCAAAAGCCAAAACAGCATTTTCGACCCCTGGTGGGCACTACCACTTTGTGGTGATGCCCTTTGGATTGAAAAATGCACCTGCCACTTTTCAGAGGTTGGTGAATAAAGTTCTGGCAGGGATGGAAACTTATTGCTCAGCTTATCTAGATGATATTGCTGTCTTTAGTTCCTCCTGGCAGGATCACCTGGTCCACCTCAGAAATGTTTTGGAGGCTCTGCAGAAAGCAGGCCTCACTATCAAGGCCACTAAGTGCCAGATAGGGCAGAGTCAGGTTGTGTACCTGGGCCACCTTGTGGGTGGAGGCCAGGTTCAGCCTTTACAGAGTAAAATCCAAACCATAATGGAATGGGTTGCTCCAACCACCCAGACACAGGTGAGAGCCTTCTTAGGCCTGACTGGGTACTATAGGAGGTTTGTGAAGGGATATGGATCTATAGTGACCCCTTGAATGATCTGACCTCAAAGAAAATGCCAAAAAGGTTCAGTGGACAGCTAGCTGTCAGAAGGCATTTGAAGACCTAAAGCAGGCCATGTGCACTGCCCCCATCTTACAGAGTCCAGACTACACCAAAAAGTTCATTGTCCAAACAGATGCTTCTGAGCTGGGTGTGGGAGCTGTACTGTCTCAACTGAATGATGAAGGTCAAGACCAGCCAGTAGCTTTTATTAGCAGAAGGCTGACCCCTAGAGAGAAACGTTGGTCAGCTATAGAGAGGGAGGCCTTTGCTGTGGTGTGGGCCCTGAAGAAGCTGAGGCCATACTTGTTTGGCACTCACTTCATAGTTCAGACTGACCACAAGCCCCTCCTATGGCTTAAACAGATGAAAGGTGAAAACCCAAAACTTTTGAGGTGGTCCATTTCCCTACAGGGGATGGACTATACAGTGGAACATAGGCCTGGGACCCAACATGCCAATGCAGATGGACTCTCAAGGTATTTCCACTTAGAGCACGAAGACTCAACTGGTCAAGGTTAGTTTAGTGTCCCTGCGTTTGGGGGGGGTTGTGTAGGAGAGTAGGATCTGCCTCTTATGTTGCCCCCACTTTTTTCTGATGTTTACACTGGTTTCTGGCTATAGTCTGGCTGGGACCCTGCCAATCAGGGCCCCAGCCTCTCTGTTCTCTCTAAACGACTTGGAGTGCACTCTAGGTGCACTAGTGATTGGATACTGTGGTACCTTATGAGTCCCTAGTATATGGTACCTTAGGTGCCAAGGGCATAGGTACTTCACAGGCCTACCAGGGGCTGAAGCATGTATTATGCCACCCCTGGGAAGCAGACTAAATCTGACACCACAGGTCTGCTACTGCAGCCTGGGTAAGGTGGTGCATGCACCCCTTACTGTGATATAGGCTACCTATATCACTACATAGATACACACATATAAACCTATAAGTCACTCCTATGGCAGGCCTTATCAATCCTGAAGGCAGAGTGCTTGGTTCCTATGTGAGAGGGTGCCCCTGCATGAGCAGAGCCCCTCTGCAGCATTCGGAGACCCTTCTCTGATGCTGTTTGTAGTGCAGCCTGACCATATACTCTTAAGCGCATTATAACCTCGCGTTAAATGCTAACTTTGGGATGGCTGCACGGAAACATGTCGTGTTTGGTGTCAAACATCTTGGAATACTACCCTCCCGCCAGTTCTGGTGCCGGGGGTAGCATTCCACCCTTCTAGAGGGATAGACATGTACCTACTGTGGAAACGCGGTAGAATCCTGAAGAGCCCTGGCATCACAAAATGGATGCCACCAGTCACAGACACTGGGCTGCCCTCCTGCTGATGACCGAAACTCGCAGTGGAGGAAGCCCAACAATAGGTATCCTGTCACAGGAGGGTGTGACCACCTTCCAGACAGGGTTTAGTGTATTGGGGCTGGGTGGGTGCACTCCTAGAGTGCTTTGAAGTCCTGCACTGGGGGAGCAGAAGGCTCCTCTGTGCATATGCCAGTTCAAACCAGCTCAGGGGCTACCTGCCCCTGCTCTGGCGCGAAACTGGACAAAGGGAAGTGGGTGTAGCCACCCACTCCCCTGACCCTCCCATAGGTGGGGTCTTAGAGCTAGTCCCTCCCTTCCTTTCTAGTATAAGGTAGGGAACCCTTGCCATTGCAAACTAGATACCCCTGGACGAAGCTCTGAAGAAGAATCCTGGACCTTCGATGTTCCACTACCTCTGGAAGACTGAAGAATCTCCCTTGGAGTCAAGGAGTGACTCCCCTGCTTGGCAGGCACCAAAAACTGAAACGATGGTCGCAAACTATGCCACTCCCGCCGGAGCCTGAGGTCCCTGCAGCCCAAGACAAGGATTTCCTGACTTCTCAAAGGCCATCGTGAGTCCCCAGCGAAGCTGAGGCCAGTGGACCCCACGAGTGACAAGGAACCGCAGTCCCTGGGTACCGTGCACTATTGTCGGGTGCAACCCCTTCATGACATTCTACGAACCTGTGCTTTGGACCACGTGTGGTCCCAGCCTCTGGCAGGAATCCCTCCAAAGATCAGAGGCCTACCCCGTCCCGAGTGACCGTGGGCCCCTGTTGAAGGAATCCTCCCGAGGCGTCTTTGCGATCCCTTGCCAGCCGGCTTGTGGGTCCCCAGAAGACTTTTCTAAAGAACCAAAGGGCTCCCCTGGTTGCTCCAGGCCTGCCCTGACTTACCCTTGCTGGGTGAGTTCCCCAGACCTTGCTGGTCTGCACCATTGACTTTTTACGCTTTCCACAAGACTTGCTGCTACCAAGGCTTGTTGGCTCCAATCGGGTTGCCGACACCGCAGTCAGCTGCAGACTTTGTGGGACACGCCGAATCCAGCTCCTGGTTGTCGTCGACGCCTCCTGGACCTCGTGGCCGAAGAGTCAAGACACCCGTGAACGACCTGAATCTCTCGACGACGGTGGGCATTCATCTTCCTTGCCCCGGGTCACTGCCCAGTGACTTTGAACACTGTCCCCTCTGCTTTCAGGTCTTCCTTTTTCCAAATCCAGGCTTGGATTCCACCGGACACTTCTTCGGACTTCACAAGCAGCAAGTCTTCATTGGCTCCCATTGAAAACGACGCCGCGACCCGACACCAAAGGACACCTATGCACCCGGCTTCCCTGGGTGAGGTAACTCCAGCACTACGGTGCTCCTGTGGGTGTTGGCCCTAGAACTACTTACCCTGTAAGTGACTTGCTTGTAGCTACTCCCGAAGTGCCCTTAAACTCTCAATTTCCAACCGCGACTTGCCCCATTGAAGTCTACGGCGATCCGCGCCTGTGTTCACGCACTGCACGCGTCCCCCGTGGGTCCTTTACTTACCTGCCTTGGGTGGTTTCGTGAGGCCCCAACACTTCTGAAGGCCCTAGGCCTTGTCCCTTTGCAAGTCGTTGTTCTTAAGTCTCTTTTTTAGTATATGGTCTGGTACGCCCCTAGGGCCCCAGCCATATTGTGCTTAATTTATTGTGAAACGTTGATTTGTGCATATGTTCCTGACTTCTAATCTCATAAAGAGATTAGTAGAGAGTTGTTTAGTAATAAATACATATATATTTGATATATATACCTGTGTGGTGTCTTTTCATTTGGTGATTCAAGAGATTGTGTGGTAAAACAAGCTGCTTTACATTCCTCCAAGACCTAGCCTGAAGGCTGCTCTCCACAGCTACCACTAGGATAGCTTTCTATAAAGGTTGTCTTAAACCTACCTACCATAAGAGTCGAATTGTACTGGTGCAAGGTGTCCACTTTAATTAGTGAACAGCATATACCAGGCCAACTTCTCACACTGACATACTATAAAATCTAAATATATTGAGATCTTACCAGAAGACTCTTAATAAAGCAAGCTAGAATATTGTAATTTCTTATACTTGGAACTACGGGGCTACTTATCCCTTAAACACCAGTATTTTCAGAATGTCACAGCCAGATTAGTGCTCGGATTAAATTGATTCTTGGACTGGCTACCACGTCCTTAGCACTGCATCTTCTAGGCAATCTGCCAGTCCCATAAACCACTTCCACTTCATGAAAGGCATCGACTTGCCCGCAAAAACTGTTTAGTCCTGCAACTATTGTGGTGGTTACTGCCTGGGACCAAGCTCCTCCCTTCATTGAGAACTCTGGCACACCACTCCACTTCCCAAACGTGTCAAAGCCTTCTTTTTACCTGTCCTGGAATGCTTTGTACTCTACAAATGTATTCATTGTTCATTCATTGATTATGCATTCTTCCAGTTACATAACAAGAGCAAAAGTCTAGGGTCTCATCATCATCATCATCATCATATATCAAGTATTGTCATCATGTGCTGTTCCTTCCTGTGATATACCAAATTGTAACTTGTAGGCCAGGGAAACCATCCTAAAGCAGGCTGTTACCATCTTACGATAGATAGTGACATCAAATGAGAGAGCCTCCCGGCCCCGGCAGCGTTCGGGTAGGTCCACTGACGACCTCGCGGTTGGCGACACGACACTGGAATTACCAGGTGTCTCTACCTGCCGGGAGTCGATGGTGTGAGTCACCAATCTAACTTGGGTCAGCCATCTTACTCACAGGTACCACATTTAGGCTGCTGCTTGTGGTCTATCACTGTTTTTTAACTAGAAAACCACAACTAGTGTAGATAGACTGTTTATAGGTCCTGATGAATTGCCGTCAGATCTTATGACACTAATGCGAGAAACATGTCGACCACAATGTAGAGCGCGGTATCCTGACGCATCATATCAGAAGTGCGCCACATCTATATTTTTTAACCAGGTTGGAAGCCATATTCATTAAAATTGTTCTGGTTGAACTTCCATTTCCTGTTTTAACCCTTGTACGGTCCATTGACCCACACTTCACACATCTACACCTTTAGGTCCCTCACACCCACGGCACCAAACGGCATGGAATAAAAGATCTCCGCCAAAGAGCCCCTCATAGGGTGCCCATCATGTATTGCAGCACCGACCTGACGAGGAGCAAGCCCTATGATGAAGCATGACACCCAGCTGGCTGGGTGTGTTAGGGCCCTAATTCCGAAAGGAGGAATCCCCCTTTCCTCCTGCTATTAAGTGAGGACATTTCCACTCTTAGCTAACCTCATTCCCCTTGCCTTTCAGGAACTGCATACCTATTTTGTTTGAGATCAAATGAGAGAGGTCATAAGTTAAGGTCATCATCAACCGAACAAGACATTATCCTTATAGGCAATGTTTTTGAGGTCATATGCAGGGCACGCTATGTCAATCAATCAATCAGGGGTTTGTTAAAGCGCGACTACTCACCCGTAAGGGTCTCAAGGCGCTAGGGGGGGGGGTGCAGGTTCCATCCATCAAGGAGGGGGTCTGTCGAAGAGCCAGGTTTTGAGGTTTCTTGCGAAGATGGAGAGCGATGTTGTCTGTCTGAGGTGGAGCGGAAGGGCGTTCCATGCTTTGGCCGCGAGGAAGGAGAAAGAGCGGCCTCCCGATCTGGTCTTTCTGGTGCGGGGGACCACGGCGTAGGAGAGCTGGGCTGATCGTAGGGTCCTTTGGGGTGCGTGGAATTTGAGTCGGCTGTTCAGGTATGCTGGTCCGGTGCCGTGAAGGGCCTTGTGTGCGTGGGTGAGCATCTTGAAGGTGATTCTCGCCTCAACAGGGAGCCAGTGGAGTGTGCGCAGGTGCTGGGAGATGTGGCAGTGTTTTGGCAGGTTGAGGACCAGTCTTGCGGCGGCGTTCTGGATGTTCTGTAGCTTGCGGGTGAGGTTTTTGTTTATTCCGGCGTAGATGTTTCTCTCTAGCCTACATTCTAAAATAGTACCTGTTCTGTGGCCCTTTAAAGGGGGCTCATGATTGCAGGGCCTAAACTGTGTCCAACAGATATGAGCTCTAAATAAAAGGAGAGCTACCCTTTGCTGCCAAAAGGGACAGGGTGGTTTATAACTAGAACAAAAAAAGCTCCCTTTTTTGCATACTCTCTCTGCAGGACCCCAGTTTTACTTCCCAAGACCAAATGAAAATGCACTAGATGATAATTTATACAGTGAAAAGCCTTATCACATGCAAATAAAAATAATCCCTGACTCACTCTGGAGCCTTTTAAATTATTCAAATTTATTTTTTATAAAATACAGTCATTTGTATCACACATACATGAAATCACACACATGGATGGTTGAGCAGGAAGAAGAAAAGCATCAAACCAGGACAAGAATCATGCTGATGAGCAATAGGGCTTCTTTCCCAAATCACTCTCTGATGTCTCTGAGTGGGTGGGAGTTCATGACTGTTGTGTGCAGGGGAATGCCTTCATGGACTCCGTCTCTGCATGCTCTTCTTTCTAAGGTTTGTCTATTGTCCAGTGTCAGACCCAGAAAGAACAGAAGCTGGCTGAGGGTGTAAAATAAGGTGGAGAATACAGAGAGTAGGCAATACTCTTGAAGCACACCTTGGATCTGTCTGTTCTTCACTTCAATAACTCCCTCTGTGACCTACTAGTGGCAGAGGAAGCACCAAGAAAGCGAAGAGTAGTCAGATGTGGCTGTTAAAACCTACTTCGTATTGCTGCCCTGTGTGTATATATTTTAACAACAAAGGTGAAATGAGTGACAGTGAAGTTCTAATTTATGATTTCTATTGTCAGACTGAAAATATTTTCAGAAGAAAGTGTTCCACTCTTTGGCCCACCTCTTCCGTCGCCTCCTGTGTTCACTGACCACCAGGAATTCAGAGACTTTGTTCTAGTAAAATGTAGGTATAAGCATATAAACAAAAACTATATCAGTATTCAATGTTTCTGTTACATGTATTGTACATTAGAACTTTTAGCATTTTAATGAGTATTTTCTGCAAGAGGGTGGGGGAAGAGTTATTGTATTACAATTTTGAAATTATGAAAGTATATAAAGATTTAAAGGTCTCTCTTACTGGCATTTCAGTAGGCAGGGAAGTGGGCCAAGAGAGATCTATTTGTTCCTTTTGTGTCAATTTATCTAGGTATCTCTATACATAAAATAGTGGCAGTGTAAATCAAGAAAATAAGAGTGTGGGCTATATTGTTGTGGTAGGAAATAGAATAGGTGCACTAAGGGTATCATTACAGATTTATGGCAATGAAGAATCAGCTAATCATTGGTAGATGCCTCATCTGCTCATGTTTCACCAATCCTGCCTCATCTAACCCTTTGTGCCGAGCCCTTTTTTTGATGTCTGGAGTTTGTGGATTCCCTTGGAGGGAGCTGCGAAAATAGCCTAAATGAAGCAAAGGTTTGGGTTTTTGAAAAAGGTAAACGTACTGTGCAAGAAAGTATCTTTTTTCCTAACAACGACATCAACAAAAGGTTTTGTGTAACAAAGTCACCCTTTTCCAGCTTTCTGGTTTTTCTGGAGCATGCAGAGTAGTAAAAAACCTATTTTTCCCCATAGTGTTTGCAATTTTTTAACTTAGTCAGTATTTCCAATTTGTGTGGTTTCTACCTACTTGCAGTTTGTGGGGAAAAGTGGTATGAAACCTAGTCGTGAAATCAGAAAGCTGTATGTTTCTAAAAAGTAAACACAGTTCAGAAATTAGCAAGAAGTCATTGATGTACACTGCTCATGGTTTTCTAAAGAATCTAATCATTGATTTAAAAAACTAAAGGAACTAAGTAGGAAAAAATAGAAATCGATGACAGTGTTTTCATCTGTATTATTTTGCCGTGGTGGCTGATCTACAAAAGCAATACACCACTACATTTCTCTTACTCTTCTATATAGCATTAGCTGTTTGTTTACAGCCCTCTGATACACAGAGCCATCAACCAAGCTGAAGTTTATCATGATTTTTCGTTGTGTACAGGCCATGTATCAACACATAAGATAAAATCTTATGGGTACGAAGGAAAGCTATGAATTTATGATATAAGCCCAAGAATCTGGGTCAGCCAACTTACCAACCCCAGACATTTGTAAAACTTAGACACCTGGGAGAGTCCAGGTGATGTGGCTTGCATAGATCCCACCACCTTTTATTACACATACTGCCATGCACTCATCAAACTTTTCAACACAATCTGTGAGGAAAAGTTTCAGAATCTATGTGGATCAATTAAGTCCTAAAACCCAGCATTTCCAATCTTTTCATGATAATAAAGTACCCTACTTGTGTGAGTTGGCCTGTGACCTGCAGCATGAAACGTCCCAAAATGCAACATGGAGACATCAAGGTTTTTCCTTTGAATTACAATCATTCAGAGAATGTGGGTAGCAGAATTATTTGGGTCTGAGGTGGAACAGCATCCAGGCAAAATAACCAACCCCAGTCATTTTTTAAAGTTAGACACCTGTAGGAGTCCAACATTCACCCCCAGTCACAGATCTGGGTTAAATCCATCATTTTATTGCACGCCATACCATTCCAGTTCAGAACCAGCCATATGCAAATCAGTGTTGGCCCTGCTCCCCATGGCCACAGTCCAGCTCGAACTGCCAGGCCAGGCCCTCCATAGAGCAGAAACAAGCATCCTTGGACCGGTTTCAGGGTATCACCCCTCATCAGCCAGGCTAGCTTAAATCTGGTGGCGTAGCGAACACAGGACCAGTGTCCGGGCATGCCCTTCCCACTTAGGGCGACAAATGCAAAAGTAGCAGATGATGGACAGAATTCTGAATGCTCTGCACTTCGGGCTGGACTGTTCTCATGAGGAGCACGGTCAAGACTGATTTGCATATGGCTGGGTCCAAATTTTGATGGCATAGTGAGCAAAAGAATGATGAATTTAACCCAGATCTCTTGACTGGGGATGAATGTTTGATTCATTCAGCTTTCCTTCCATCATTTTTTGTTGCAGCACTTTTCGCCCTAAGTGGGATGGGTATGCCCAGACATGGGTCCCTTGCTCACTGTGCCACTGGGTTCAAGCTAGCCTGGTTGATGAGGGGTGTTACCCCGAAACCAGTCCAAGGATGCTTGTTTGTGGTCGAGGGAGGACTCAGCTTGGCAGTTCGGGCTGGACTGTTCCCATGAGGAGCTGGGTCAAGACTGATTTGCATATGGCTGGGTCCAAACTGGGGTGGCTTGGTGAGCAAAAGAATGATGGATTTAACCCAGATCTCTTGACTGGGGGTGAATGTTTGATTCATTCAGCATTCCGTCGCTTATTTCTTGCTGCAGCACAGGGGATCCATGCAAGCCTCACCCCCTTGGATTCTCCTGGTTGCCTAGGTTTCAGAAATGCCCAAGGGTGCTAAAGGGCCATGTATGGTGGCTAAAACATTTTTCCAATTCATGTGACAGCTTATTGAGCACATATCTTGTTTGTGCCCAGATTGGCTTGATTTACACCGAATAATAAGCAATTTTCCATTTTGGAAATATAAGATCTGTTAATCAGA
Source organism: Calotriton arnoldi (assembly GCA_963921515.1). Taxonomy (NCBI): domain Eukaryota; kingdom Metazoa; phylum Chordata; class Amphibia; order Caudata; family Salamandridae; genus Calotriton; species Calotriton arnoldi. The sequence continues at coordinate 2,295,647 of CAWUFW010002144.1, read as the reverse complement.
AAATTTTATATTGTTTAAGCGAAGCTCACCAAAGCTAGTTGTACATATTATGCAATGTTTTGAATTAGCTAGTAACATTTATGAGAGCAAAAATAATAGAAAATCGATTTTAAAATAATATAAAGATACATTGTTATTCATCTGTTTTTATGAAAAGTTAGGTTAGTTTTATTGTATGTGGTTTTATTAAAACTTAAACAATAAAGAAATTGTTATACACCCAAAAGAAAAATAACACAGTTAGTAATTTTCATTAAAGTACAAACATTTTTGTGAAGGCACTGTTCTTCAGAAAAGAAAAAAGTGTAATATATATATCATGATATATTCCAACACACTCTCCCGAGGGGCATGAGTGTAATTACTGAGAATAATTTCGAGTAAAGTGCCATCAGAGAATATAGACAAACTTTGCAACATTCAGTCTCACACAGTAGAAAAACACAAGCGGATGGGCTAGAGAGGGATAAAAGCAAATTACATTTCCTTTACTTTCCAAAGCCCGTTTCCATGTGTTTTGCTGATAATATATGTGTCATGAATAGGGTTTAAGAAGCATTAGGCCAAAATTAAGGAAAATAGGCAAATTAACTGAACAAAACAGATTATTTTTCTCTAGATAGAGCCATCGCTGCTTAACCATTTGATCGATATCCCTGCATGTAGAGTTTGTGACAGTTTTTATCCAATGTGTTTCAGTAATAAACGGGGAGAAGGCCACCTTGGAAACCCCAACATTTGCTCAGAAGAGACAGCGCACTTTGGATATGCTAATCCGGTCGCTGTACCAGGACCTCATGCCAGATTTGCACAAGGTGAGTTTGAATGTTTGCTCGCTGTTTGTGCTGTCAGTCATAGTCATTGTCATCACCATTAAATGTTTCATTTGTGACAAACAGTGAATGTTGCACAGCCCCGATAATTAAAGTTCAACCATTTCCTCATGTTACTTCCTGTGAACGTTACACCATGTCACTCCATAAAAATCACACACGGGAAAGTAATACTTTCTAGGTTTCAAAAGTAGCGAAGGTGAAACTCAAACTAACTAATGCAGCACATAAGATATCACATGCAACTGGGAATTAGTACTGAGTGGCAGGAAATCGTCCCTTCTTGGAGAGGGCAAAAGGGAATTGTGATCTAGGGGCTTCGTTTCTGACTAGACAAGGGGGTCTTGCCTTCCATTACTGGCTTCCTTTATTAACAAATATTGTGTTATCTTGGGTAAACTCAGTCTTTTTGTGATTTTGTTCTCAAGGTATACACAAATGTATGTTCTTAGTGCATAGCTAAACATATAGAATTATAGACGGGTAACAGTGAACTACAGGTGTGAGTTTCACCGAGGGGTTCTGAGTGACACCGAAGAAACAACAAGAGCAAAGCTTGAGTTGTTTATGATGTCACTAAGAACCACTTGGTGAAAACAATCCCCGTAATTCACTTTTTACCCATCTATAATTTTATGTTATGTACGGTTCCCAAAACCATCTGCGCCTGCCTTAACTACTGCACAGGGGCAGAGGATAATGGAGTGCTAAACATAACATGCTCTCTCCTCTGTGACATAAATGTGAAAAATAAATATCCTACCTGCTATCCTTAACCCAAACCCACTACCTTCCCTGCCTTCCTCCTCCCGCCTGCAGCTGTGCTTTCTGCTTTCAGTCATAGGAGACAAGCAGAGCTGCGCTGATAGGCTCTCAGAGAGTCCTGTCACCTGGACTGGAAGGCCTTAATGGCATCACCGGTTTGGTTATCAACTGCTGTGATGTCCTTGCAAGGATTTATAACTTTCAGAAACTGAAATAAATTATAGAGGCTTTCTATGCAAGCCCCACATAACAACAGTATAACATACCAGAGATTTAAAAAATGGCCTCCTTACTCACTCAGAGTATTTATTTATAGAGCTCTATACATTATATAATTTCTAAAAAAAAAAAGGAGGAAAAACTGTTTCTCTTTAGACATGAGAAAAAGACATTAAGATGTTGAAAGTTGCTGATGGTGACAGTTATAGAGAATACTGGGGAAACTTTGGGATATCCATGAATATTGGTGGCTCAATCTGGCAATTCAAATCACTCTAAAAATCTCTTTGGCTCTCATGGAAAGTGGATTTGTAGTACTATTTTGGCCTGGAACCTGCATTTCTGTCCAAAATGGTATTAGGCATTCTGCTGTGTTACCCTATGTAGTGATGCTGCATCGATTTCTGGCAACAAATCTTTCAGTTCAATCCTGGCACTTTGTCCCCAGAAAGAGTTCCAGAGTAGCAGGTCACATACGTGAATTGGTATGTTAGAACAAATCTCCGTACGTTACTACACATTCAGGAGGGTTGCACCTCAGTACTAACAATATCTCTGGCACAGGTAATACTGGGCACAGTATTACTGCACAGGGCATACTCAGTAGTTCATAACAAAGGCCTTAGGGGTTTTGCAGAGTTTCCTCAACTGTTATATTATGTTGAACATTTCAAGCTCTTTGTTAGAGAGCAGGGTCCTGACACATTTGGATTTTTTTAAATTCCAGTGGGTGGCTGGCTCTTGCGGGCCAGTGCATATTATAGTTATCATTCCTATTCGGTGTAAGACAGACTTACTCCTTTTTTTAAATATTTACTTCCTATCTCTGTCAAAGTCACACTCATTCGTCTCTATAAACATAGAAAAAAGACTACATCTGCTCTTATATCTACACAGCATATAATCATTATGTCTAAAACATAACATTCGATACACCACTTGCTGCTATATCTTGGCGAAAACTAACCAGACTACTGGGGTATTCAGGGCTTGGCAGAGAGTGAGCCCCACCATAAATCAACAGGGTTACCATCCTACCAAACCAGCGGTTCACTGGCCTCATTTAGAGGGTGAGGAGCTGTTGCTGGAGCCCCATCTGTCTTTGTCATCAGAAAAGCATTGGTGTGATGGTGGACTATGCACCACAGGTCTGCTGAGTGGCTATTGCCCCTGCCTGTGCATGGTGGTACTTCGACACCTGATTGTTTCTGCCCAGCTGCAGTGAAAGGCAGTTTGGACTGGAGCAGGAAAAGAGAATAATGTTCATTGTGTACAGAGAAAACTCCTAGTGTATCAGAGACATTCATTTTTCAGTTTCAGCATCAACCGCTTACTTTGAAGGTTTGTCGATGATTAGTTTGTAAAAACGTAAGTACCAAAGCCCTTCTCAGTAGGTCACTACAGCTTGCACCATCCTGCCTCTACCAGTGCTGCCATGATAATACTAACACAACTACTAACCATCACCCTCCTACAAGTGTGACAGCTCAGACTATTGCAGGCCACCCAATGCTAAAAGAATGGTGTGGGAGGCAGCTAGTATTCATTTCTAATGTATATTAAATTATCAAACTATGTTGTTGTGCTCATCTTGAAATTAGACAGACAGCACCACCATGTGGTGAACTGTCATTATTGCCTCCATTGAGAATTAAGTGCTGGTGCTGAGCACCGGAAACCACAGACTCAAATTAAGCACTGGAGTTTTTTGCATAGGCACAAATAAGAATGCTGATCGAACAGCATCAACAAGACAGCCTGCTTGGCATGCAGCTGTGCCAACAGCGCAACCGCTGCACCAGAGTGTGTGTGGGGTGTAAATTCCTCTAGTTTCAAGGACTTAGGAAAACACTATCAGAATGAAGTGTTATATTACAACCTAGTACTTCCCGTGGCTAGAAAGAAGTTGAGCCTCTCCACTGCTCTGATGAGTGGAGATCTAAGTGGAGGTTTTTGGCAATCTCAAGGCAAGAGTGGTGGAATCATACCACCCACTCTGATTTTGAATAGTTTGATTCAATACACACATTAGTTAGGTGTCACTAACATTATTCTCAATTGGAGGGCTGCCAAGCTCTGAAACTGTACAACTGCTAATAAAGTGGGTTAATACAGAGCTAAGGTTACTGTATGTAAGGCTGTGAAGATTTGACTACCCCCAGGCCAGTGCTTTCCTCGTCCGGGAAGCTTCTGCATATTCTAGCCCAGCTCTATGACTCCACCGCATAACTCACCTTCAATACCACCTAATCGCTGATAAATTATGTGGTTATGCCTAAACTGGACTACTGCAACAGATTACTGATGGGACATTATTCTTAAAACCCATTGAAAAAATGAGCTGCTTCTCCCAAGAGCTCTATAGAAACTTTCAAAGCACTCAACCACCTCTATCCATTGTTACCAAGAGGGGCAGCTATCAGCTAAATACAGAGCAGAGTATAAACATTTCACCATTATGTTTAAATCTATACATAGCTCACCTCAATCTTTTGATCTTACCAAAGACAACTTGTTCACTGTGATGGTTCAGATCTTTCCAACTCCGCAGGCCCCACCCATGGAATGACCCTCTTCCACATTAGAGCCGCCTCCCCCCTTCTTGAGTTCAACCGAGCACTCAAAACTCACCTCGTTGGATTTGAAAGCTCCAGGAAATGATTTTTACCCTTTTCTACCGCAAGCATCGAACTTTTCATTCGCCATAATGCAATGGAAACTTGACTAAGAGCGTGTCTTGTTATTACATATTGTGGGTCAAACTCATTTACTGCTCACAAATCCTGAGATTTAGCAAATCTCAGGGTTTGAGATAAGTAAATGTGTTTTTCTAATGTACTATACCCATTTAGTGATTTGTTAACAGGTGACTGTATCGTTAAATGGATTTAGGAAACCATATCGAATCAGTATTTAGTAGGAGTGCTTTTAGGACTTCCTTTCAAATATCGAATCCTTATTGGTATGTATTATTGTTTTTCATCATAAATCCGGTTGTGAAGCATTAATATTTTACCAACACCTTAAAGGAGGTGGTAACACATTTTCAAATGGGAGGGGTCCCCTGGGGACACCTTTCCCGTTTGTGAATTTTGAAGAAAAAAAAATTTAAGAGTAGGCAGTGAATCATTGGACCACTGCTTACACTGAAACAAAAGTTAGTGAATTCTTTTTTTTTTTTTAAACACATCTAATTTTCCTGTAAGGAAAACAAGCTGCTGAATTATTTTTTAAAAAGTGATTGCTTTATTTAAAAGCAATTACAAACATGGTGGCCTGCTGGCCCCAGGAGGCCACCATCCCTGTAATGGCAACGAAATGTAGTATGTTGCAATTTGTGACCTACTTCAATAATATTAATGAGGTAGATTGAATTACGACTCACTACAATTTGGTATTTTGTGAACTGACTTGTTAGTATGTAGGCCTTTTCGCAAAATACTGATCCATTTGATAAAAGGCAGTGTGCAAATTCCTACCATTTTTACTGAATGCATTTTCAGTAAGCGAGGCCCAGTATTTGTTAGTTGGTTTAATTTCTTTACTTCATCTTTTGTATTGCCTGTGTCTGACTACTCACTGACAGTTTACAATCGCCTACCTTCATGTAACCATCTCAGTCAAAGATGTTCTTGTGGAACACCTTATTAGGCAGAAGCATGCCTTGAATACTCTTCGAGTCTGCCTCAAATACCTGCATTTGTCTTCTTTTCCTAAAAGAGCTCGGGGCGAGGGGGGCTTCAGCACATAGAGGTTTTAGCGGTCGCGACTCGCATGACACGCGGGTGGGGGGGTTCGCGTGGGGGTTCGCGCGCGGCGGCGGGGTGGGTGTTAAAACATTTTTTTTTTAAACTTGCCTGACTGGGTCCCGCGCCGCCTCCGCTCGTGGCCGGGTCCCTGCTGCTTTCCAGGAACAGAACAGGAACAGGCATGCTCCCTCCCCTCCCGTAAGCCAATCACAACGCTGCAACGGAAGCGTTGTGATTGGTGCGGACAGTGCCCGGCCGGGCGCCTTTAGGGAGGCCATTTTCTCTATGTAGGCTGCATGCAGAGTGCGCATGACTGGTTTGGTCGTCCCCAGAGGGCCTACCAAACAGTCAGGGTACTCAGAGTGGTGCAAGCAACTCCTCTTCACCCCGCCCACCCGCCTGCCCCCAACCAGGCATACCCTCCCTCCCCCAACCAGGCATATCCTGCTTTGAGAAGCAGAAACATAAAATGCTATTTAAAATACCATTTTATGTTTCTGCTTCTCGCACTGCGAGAAAGCAGTGGGGCGACGCTCCTCCGCCCTAATGGAGGAGCCGACCATAGGTTTTAGGACATCTCAGTGACAGAATCACTCCTTCCATGAACCTTTGCTGAGTGGTCTGTGTGCAGTGGAGAAAAAGGAGAAGTTATGTTAGGATTCTGACATATTAATCTCCTAAAGTCCAACATAGGTGATTGGGTCCAAGAATAAACAGCTCCAATTATCAGCGTTCATGTTGTTTGGCGTGACTGGTGGTTTATATGAAGTACGTTGAGGGTCTTTGTTTGTGTTGCTTTATGCATGAGAACATGCATTTACAGAACCTGCATCTCTGAAGGTACTTTTTCACAGTTTAAGCAGAGATTAAAAAGTATTGTAACAGTTTGCCACATATCTACTGAATGTCTTTAAGAAATCGTGACATAAAGTAACATCACATAGCAGGCACCAATTTTTCAGCTTTGAGTGATTCTGTGAATTCCTCTGCCCTGTGTTATTACCTTCAAGGTTCCTGTAGAAGAGTGGCAAGATTACAGTCAACTGATTGAAGGTTTTCCAGAAAATAAACAAGAGAATGTGTGAAAGAGAGACAGAGGATCATCAAGATAATCAGAGAGACAGGAGAGAGATAGAGAGAAGGAGAAAGAGAAAGAGGCTGAGAAAAAATGAGACAAAGAGAGAGAGAGATAAAGAGAAAGTAGAAGCAAATAAAAAGACGGACAGAGAGTGAGTAAATTTGGAAGAAAAACTCAGATGAAATAGAGAGCAAGTGAGAGGGAAAGAGATGGATTGTGGAAAAGTGAAAGTAAGGGAGAAACAGGGAGGCCCAAAAGAGACAGAATTGTAGGGCAACAATGGCAGAGTCACCTATGCCGTGTGGTGTGCACTAGTTGCCGTGTGGTGTGCACTAGTATGCCGTGTGGTGTGCACTAAGTCAGTGTAATGTTTGTACAGCAATGTTTCAGGAAATGCCCAGCAGGCTAATATTTACATACGTGAAAAATACAAGGCACTGCAGTTTGGGGAGCTTATTTCAACTCTCACTACCATATTCTAATTTGTAATTATTATCAGTGAAAATGATGTGGTGTTTTATGTTTTCATTGTTCTAACCATTTCCCAGGCAGAGACATAACTAATTATACAAAATGAACTCTCACTAAGATAGCTATATAGACAACAAGTTTCCACTTGGTACAGTTGTGTTTGAATTCTGGGTCCAAGAGGTCTGGATGCTAAAAGGATGTTTACTTCGGCTACCATGTTGCATCAGAATTCCGACACCAGCATCAGATGGTAGCAGAAGCTGTGCTATTATTGGTCCACCATCACTTAACTTGTTTGACGGTCATAAAGAGACTATCCTTTTAGCCATAACTTGCCCCTTCTTGATTGGTGAAGATTATTTATTCTGTGGATTTTGTGACAAATCTTAAAAATGAGTAACATTTATGCAATTGGATTGTCACTAGCACTTCAGTTATTTTAATTTGGAATAATTTAATACTAAAATTATCATTAATGTGAGCAAAACTAGGACTAGTCTTCTCTCATCTGAAAATGTAAGACTTGATAAGTTTTCAACATTCGCATATGATGGGATGGTGATGATAAAGAATACATCCTGCCACTCAAACTATGGCCACTGTGGGAATAAATAAAGTTGGCTTTGACTATATGCAATAAATTCAATCTCTGGTTGTGAGGAAGAACACAATATATACAAACATTTTGTTATCCTCCAGACTCAGCTATGTGCTTAGAATGCTTTCTGTCATTTTGCCCTAAAATACCAAAAAGTATCAAAGTCCTTATGTAAGTCAATACGCAGTCCCACTTTTGGTAAACAAAACTGGTCATACTCAACATCAGAAGAAATAAGGCTCAGGACATGGAGGCCTACCTTTTTGGCAACAAAAACATTTCTACTGCCACTGTGGTTTTCAGAACCATTTGGTATTGGGCAGAGTAGTATGGTAAGGGGAAAACTGTTGTGGGAAAATTCCTCATTTTGCATGATCATTTTAGTAACTGGTGTTGCTGTTTTATTACTCTGTGCACTGGGACTCTGCTAACCAGGCCTCAGTGCATGTGCTCTGATCCCTAAAACAGGTTGAAAATGGCTACATACCTAGTTGCTACATTTAACTTACCTATAAGTCTCTAGTATATGATTCCAAGTATACTCAGAGCCTGTGAGTTAAATGCCACTAGTGGCCCGCAGCACACATTGTGACCCCCACTACAATGACAGTGCAAATATGACTACAACTTCGACTTGTTAAAACAACCTCTTATGACAGACTAAAACCCTCCTTTTAAATAATAATAAATCACCTCTTCAAAAGGCTTCATGCCCATAAGGCAGAATGCATGGTATTTAAATGTAGGACTTGTCAAATTTTAATGTTAACATGGCCTTACAATGGCAAGGCCCAACATTTTTACTGTAGCAGGGTTAACTGTTCCTTAGGAAAGCATTGCAATCCAATATTACATTTAATAATGTTATCTCCTCCTAGGAGACACCTACAAAGTTAATTCTTGGATTTTTAAAACTATTTATTGCAAGCCCAATTCACTGGTAATGTCGAATTTGTAATAAATAATATAGAACAGGGACTTTTAGAAAGCAACCCTTTTCCTGCCTAAATCCTCTACAAACCCATTTGCATGGGCTTCCAAATGTCACCCAGGACCTGAATAAACCACTTGATGAGGTGTGAATTTGCTCCCAGAGATGAGGCGTGTGTGGAGGTGTTCTATTCCTCTGACAGGATGGCCATCTGGGATATGCCCAGACACTTGATTAACTTCAGTGAAGCCAGGCTCGTCACATGAAGATGTAGCTAGCATATGGGCCTACCAGCTCCTTTGTCTCTAGTCAGTCAGCCAGGCACTAACTCCAGTGGGAGAGAAGCTGCCCCCGGCATCGGTTTTGAATGACCACAGAGGAGGGGTTGCTCATTTCCCAGCCACATCTACAGGGTAGTCACAGAAGTTCTGCACAGTGGAAGAAACATTTTGCCATGTTGGATTTAGCTAGAGAGGGACACTGTAGAAGTGTTTGCAGTAGGGCACGCAGGAACTGCTGCAAAAGTGGGGTACCCCATAGAACGTTTTCCATATTGGCTAGGGAGGGGTCAGGAGTCTCCCCCACCCACAGACTAGTGCCAGTCATAAATGTGGCACCCCAGAGCACCCTCTACAGAACACTACTGGACCTGTAGAAGACACAAGAGGGACTGCACCTGCCGTTGAGACCTGTCAAGGCCGGACCTGCTCCACCTTGTACCCAGGTCAAAGAAGTTCAGGGGTCAGTTGGCTGTTCCTATTAAGCTACATTGACACAACAAGCTGCTAGAAGCCCTTTTCATGAAGAGTCCAGCTAACCAGTCCCAGCTCTGCCAGTCCTGGACCTTGCTATTGGCTTCTGCTGGAGTTTTGACTCCCAAGTACTTTTCCCAAGGTCCTGGAGCACCTGACTGTATCAAAGTGTGCTCCTCCTAACATCCTGAGAAACCTGGGACAAACCTGCCAAGTCAATTTATTGAAGGAATGTTACCGCTGAGCCAAAGATTCAGGTTGCTCCTGCGCGGAGCTTTTCCGCAGCAGCAAATCCGTTTCAGTGGGATGTCATGGAGTATCAGGTCTAATGGAGCCCTGCTCAGCTTTAGCGTAAAGCCTTGCCCTGTTAAAGGAATTCGAGCGCCAAAAAAAGTGACTAATTCTACACGTAGAAATAATCCTCGGGCATAGGCAACAAAAGCATCCGGCTGGTGAGGGCCCTTCCTTGGGCATGAATTTTGGATTTCTCTTACTTGGAACTTTCCTGACAAAAGTCAGCAGCTTCACTATGACATCATCTAATGTCTATCCAGATTCACGGAGCCCTTCTCGGCCTCAGCCAGCTGCCTTGCCCCGCTGAGGATTTTTGACTTCCATTTCAGAGATTAAGTCAAAATATAAATCTTCCTTCTGGGTCACACCTTGTTTCTGTATACTAATACAACCTGTGCTCCTTCCAGGTTGGCCTTATATTGCACCTAGGTCCCTGTCGGGTGCAACTGGATGACAGTGGGGGAGCTTAGTGCTTTTTGGCAAGCAAACAGATCAGTTGTCTCAAAGTGCTTTATATTGCTGATCCACACCCTCACTGAACCTAGAACACAGACGAACAGCAGCATCCTACTTGCTTATTAGCTGAGTCATGCCAAGCATTACAAGCAGAATCTTGATATAAAATAGTGTGTGACTGCAATACCGAACGGAACCTTTAACATGTCATGGTGACTTGCTCTGAATTTCCTGTTTCCCAACACAACAGAATCAAACTCTATTAATTAACTATTGATCAGAATGTATTGCCAGCTCCTCTTGGTCCCCAATGATTTCCCAGATTTGGAGTCTTCCAGCTTTTTATATGTGCCTTTTATACGAGCTCTGCCATACATGAAGCTTTGCTGTTTCTTTTTTTTTGCCTCTGTTGTTAATTCTTGCTCACATTAAGGAGCTCTGATATTTAGACTTTAAGACAGTTGATACTAAACAGTTCAAGAATGCTTTATATGGTGGACGAAGGCAGGAAAATTCAGTGGTGCTCCCCCTCCTTTGATAGGATAGGGTTACCATCACTTTGACCCGGCAGCCCTGTGGCAGATGGTCCACTGGGTAAGGGGTTTTAAAAGTCAGAACCAGCAGAGGCTGCATAATTGGAAACGTGGCATTTTCACCTATTCTAAATGAAGTGGGACAAACTTAGTTTTGATGGGAGAGTGCTCTGCCAGTTTATGGGCGTGCTCCAGCTCCACTAAACTCTAAATGACACCCATAATATGTTCATGTACTAAGAGCTTTCAGATGGGTCTTCTCAAACTGTTGATAGCATCTTAAGGTATCAGGCACATTTGTCCTTCTATGTTGACTGTATCTTCCTTGATGTCAGGTTTATCATTGTTTATGTTTTTCATCCTCATCCAAGCTTCTGATTGCCTGGAATGTGGTGAAAGAATGCAAAAGAATGCATTTTGAAGAGCATTTACAACTTAGGGCTCATCATTACTTGTCCGTTTGGTCTCCATAAGTTAATTCAAACACTTGCCAGCAGTAAAGCAGCAACCTCTCTCCTTTAGTCTCAGACTGGGAGAGTTTCCTGTTTTCAAACTGCACAACATTCTGTTTTTCCTTTCAGCCACTGTGGAATATGTACTACAACACTGATATCCACTGGGGGAGAGAGGCTGCTCCTTTACTCCCGGTAAGTGTAACTTTTTCGGGGTAAACCAAGAGTGTAACCATCAAGGCTATGAGGACTGCCCTCTGCTTTATAGAGTAGAATTTAAGATTGGGCAACAATTTTTATTATGTGAATTTTGATTTTGATAAATGTGCTTAAATTACACTATTTTTATTTCAAATATTTTTTTGTCTTCTAAATGATGTAAATAAGTTAGGGACATTGCCTGTGACTATGTAACAATGACTAGGAAGAGAATGAACTTAAAAGCAGTTTCTCATCTCCTGGAAAAGTAGTATAAAATATGTTGTTCAGAAGAAAGAGGAAAAAGGGAGGCAGTGTAGTGTATGAGGCTTGATGTCATGTAACAGTAATGCACTGAGAGGGAAGAAAAGCAGAGGGGGAGACATAAGGAAACTAATATTAAGTGCAAACAGGGAAAGGCATTCAAAATACATTAACATATGCATATTAATTAAATAATGTAATTTTGATTATGTATTTGAAAAACGTATAGCCTTCACTTCATCAGCAGCTGTTTATACCAAACACTCTGCTGAAGCAATAAGATTGCAAATATTAGGTGCTGTACATTAATGTAAGTAAGGCCCGTGGGTGACTGTGGAGACAGTATAGGCTGGCAATATCGAATTCCAAATATCGACAGGTCACAATATACCGACCTTAATATCAAAGGACAACATTTCGACAAGTAAGCTTCTATACATTTTCCCTGCCTAACTCCAGATATAGGTGACTTGGTGATATATATATATATATATATTCACTGAAAAAACCATAGGTTTCAGATATGTTATAGTTACAAATTAGCATTTAAAAAACCTTTGAAATTCACTGAAAAAACCATAGGTTTTAGGGACAGTTATAGTTAGTTGGACATTTCACTCGTACAAAACCCGTGAAATTCCCCGTTATAGTTAGTTCAGCTAACTATAACTCACGCCCCATAATGCACTGCTGATGATGTCACATATTACATCACTCATGACATGGTCAGTGACATCACTGATGACATCACTGATGACATCTCAAATGGAGCCCTCCTGGAGCCCTTGATGGCCCTGGGGACCGCCACCCCCCAGGGCCGGCTCCTGCAGTGTCCCGGGGTGCCTACCCCCGGGACACTGTAGTTTTCTATGGCAGGACGGGAGCCTCGCGGCTCCCGTCCTGCCATAGCAAACTGCTTTGGATATTGGAAGAGAGAGCAGGAAACCTGCTCTCTCTTCCAATATCCAAAGCACATTAGCTTTCCACATGGGGAGCTGCATCTTAGCAGCTCCCCATGTGGAAAAGCAATGCCGGCTCCCAAGGGACGCGGGGAGCCGGCGGGACTGTGGGGGGATTGGGGACCCGCCCCCTTCCTTCACCACTCTGCAAACGCGCCCCCTGGCGCGTTTGCAGAGGAGAACGATTCCCCTTGAATACTGGGGGTCCCTGGGGGCCAACTAGCCCACCAGGAACCTCCAGTATGCGCCAGGGAGCTGCGTTGCAGAGAGGTGTACAGAGGCCACGCCCCTTTTACACCTCTCTGCAACGCAGCTCTGTGGCGCTTTTGGATATACCTGTTGGGCTAGTTGGCCCCCAGGGACCCTCAGGATTCAAGGGAGTTAATCCCCCGACTTAAAACGCGCCACGGGGTGCGTTTGCACAGTGGTGAAGGGAGGGGGCGGGGCTTCAGGTGACATCTGTGCAACGCGCCCGTGGCACGTTTTAAGTTGGGGATTAAATCCCCTTCAATCCTGAGGGTCCCTGGGGGCCAACTAGCCCAACAGGTACATCCAGAAAGCGCCACAGAGCTGCGTTGCAGAGAGGTGTAAAAGGGTGTGGCCTCTCTACACGTCTCTGCAACGCAGCCCCTGGAGCATATTGGAGGTTCCTGGTGGGCTAGTTGGCCCCTAGGGACCCTCAGGATTCAAGGGGACTTAATCCCCCAACTTAAAACGCGCCACGGGGCGCGTTTGCACAGATGTCACCTCAGGCCCCGCCCCTCCCTTCACCATTGTGCAAATATTCTTCTAAAATCATCCGAAATACGAATTCCGATTTACTCACCTGTTATAAGGAGAGACCTCAGTGCTGTATCTTTCAGTCCAGTACTGGTCCTGAAAAGTAATTTTAACCGTACTTACCAGTAACTTGAATTTCCTTCCATAGGATATCATTGCCTGCTTTTTGCTGAAAAAGTTTCTAAGTGTTGATTTTTGAAACCTACAAATATTCCTCTAAAATCAGCCGAAATACGAATTCCGATTTACTCACCTGTTATAAGGAGAGACCTCAGTGCTGTATCTTTCAGCCCAGTACTGGTCCTGAAAAGTAATTTTAACCGTACTTACCAGTAACTTGAATTTCCTTCCATAGGCTAACATTGACTGGTTTCACTTGGAAATTCTTCTAAGTGTGGAGTTTTGGAACTTTAAATTATTCTTCTAAAATCAGCCGAAATACGAATTCCGATTTACTCACCTGTTATCAGGAGAGAACCCAGTGCTGCATCTTTTAGCCCAGCACTGACCCTGAAAAGTAATTTTAACCGTACTTACCAGTAACTTATCTTTTCTTCCATAGGAATCCATTGTCTGGTTTTCAGCAGAAAAGTTTCAAAGTGTCGATTTTCACAAACTACAAATATTCCTTAAAAATCGCCTGTATGACTTAAACGCATTTTTCAACTGTTTACAGGAGATGCACCAGTGCTGGATCCAGGATCCAACACTGAGTAAGAAAAAGTAACGATAACAGTTTTTACCTGCTAAGTGAATTTCCTTCCATAGGATAACATTGGTGATTCTATGAGGAAAAGTTTCTAAGTGTCAACTTTTAAAATACAATAATATTCCTTAAAAATCACGACTGTAACCAAAACGCTTTTACTCAACTGTTTACAGGAGATGTCCCAGGACTGAATCTAGGATCCAGTCCTGTGGTTAGAAAAGTAATCCATAAAGTAACTAATTGCATTTAACTAGAAATTCACATTGAGCTGAATGTTGCATTGTGTTTGAAAATGTGTTGCCCATTGCAACAACTGTAACTACTGTACTTAAAAGTCTATTGCCTATGTGCTAAGTATTTAAACTAAAGTAATTCATTCTGAGAAAGTATTTTTTGTAATGTAATGTATAATGTAATTACAATGTAATTTAAAAAATAAAATATGTAAAAGAAATTGTTTCTAAAAATGTAGTAAATCAGTATGAAAAAAATTAATATAAAAATTAATACATTTAAAAAATGTCATTTAAAAAACCTTTGAAATTCACTGAAAAAACCGTAGGTTTCAGGCACGTTATAGTTACAAATTAGCATTTAAAAACCTTTGAAATTCACTGAAAAAACCATAGGTTTCAGACACGTTATAGTTAGAAATTAGCATTTAAAAAACCTTTGAAATTCACTGAAAAAACCATAGGTTTTAGGGACAGTTATAGTTACAAATTAGCATTTAAAAAACCTTTGAAATTCACTGAAAAAACCATAGGTTTCAGATATGTTATAGTTACAAATTAGCATTTAAAAAACCTTTGAAATTCACTGAAAAAACCATAGGTTTTAGGGACAGTTATAGTTAGTTGGACATTTCACTCGTACAAAACCCGTGAAATTCCCCCGTTATAGTTAGTTCAGCTAACTATAACTCGCGCCCCGCAATGCACTGCTGATGACGTCACATATTACATCACTCATGACATGGTCAGTGACATCACTGATGACATCACTGATGACATCTCAAATGACATCACTGATGACATCATCCACGTGATAATCTGATGCAGCTCCTCACACCCTAATATAACCTTTGATACACCCAATCTAAATTACAGACTGCCATTCGCAAAACTATAGACACTCCAACACCAATAACTACATACCCACTCACTGATTCTTAGGTCTACACACACACATCCACTCACTCACCCGTACAGTCACTCATACTTATGGTCACTCAGTACAGGACTATCATATGCACTCTTACTCCTATATAGACACTCAAACACCGCCACTCATCCATAGAGGTACTCACACACCTAGTCAGTCATGCAAATAATTAAACACACTGCCATTTACTCACCTATACAGTTATACACACACCAGCTCACTTAATCATACAAATACTAGCACATTGTTACGCTCTTATACAATCACTGATACAAGCACACACTCATCCATACAGCCACTATCACAATCACTCACTCTCGCTTATAGCTATTTATATACTCCAACACACATATATACTGGCTTTCACATATGTAGTTACTCACACATGTACCACTGGGACATACATTCACTCACTAACACACTCTTACACACACTTACCCACCCATACAGTCTATCACAGATGCACTCTTGAAACCATCCACCCAGTGAATCACCAACTCACACATCTATGCACAGAGTCGCACACACCCCACCCACACAAACACTCAGGCACCCATACAGATACTCAGACAACCAATCAATAACTCATATAGACACTCATGTAGCTATTCACAAACCCATGCAGCCACTTACACAGCAACAGACAGACGGATACAGACATTCACCCAGTTTAGTCACTAACCCATGCATTCAGTAAGATACGTTAAATCACTCGCTTATAGAGTCAGTCACGCACCTACTAAATCATCCATACAGACACTTACACACCCACTCATTCTTCAATACGTCTTTTCCTATATATATTAAAAATATTTAAACTTTACAGAAACACACAGTCACTGGATGATGTCATGAGTGATGTCATTTGAGATGTCATCAGTGATGTCATCAGTGATGTCACTGACCATGTCATGAGTGATGTAATATGTGACGTCATCAGCAGTGCATTGCGGGGCGCGAGTTATAGTTAGCTGAACTAACTATAACGGGGGAATTTCACGGGTTTTGTACGAGTGAAATGTCCAACTAACTATAACTGTCCCTAAAACCTATGGTTTTTTCTGTGAATTTCAAAGGTTTTTTAAATGCTAATTTGTAACTATAACATATCTGAAACCTATGGTTTTTTCAGTGAATTTCAAAGGTTTTTTAAATGCTAATTTGTAACTATAACTGTCCCTAAAACCTATGGTTTTTTCAGTGAATATATATATATATATATTTCTTCAAGGTACATAGATGTGGAGTTAAGAATAGTAAATCCTTTCTTCTCTCCGTGCACTTATCTGTTTGTCCCTCGATATTGCGGCATGATACTGTGGCACATCTATGTTTGGGGGTTGATGTGCCCTACTAACATTTGTGGAGACCACTTTGCTAAAAACAGGCTACAATGGCAGAATTATATGAGGACAGTTTTAGACTGTACAATGCAGAGTTGACCTTTGTGTATTTAAGTTACCCACATTTTAATTTGGAGACTCAGGAATATAATCAATTACTAGAGACTCACCCTTATTTAGTCAAGGGACACAGCCAGAGTTAAAAACCCAAGGTACCAGGTTCCAAGATGTGCGACCTGTGTACTAGACCAGGACTGTCAAACGTTCATCCATGGTAGCTGGACCCATTCCAGATTTTCTCGATATCGCTCTATGGCACATCTGCATGAATTAATGTGCATAAGAATCAGTAGGCATTCAGAAGTTATACTGAAAAGAAGCTATGGATCCATACTTCAAGCAGGAAAATGGAACAATCCTGCACTTGACAGCAATTCCATCCAGATACTTCAGTAACTCAAACATTAGATAATGTCATCCTTAGTGTCATTTCTGTAAGCCTCTCATCCCTTGAGAATATGGGAGGACCCATGAATATGATTGTTCTATAACCTGGGAAGTCAGCTTTTGTGACCAATCTGAATGTGATGCAATCTCTCTCTATCTCTCCTTTGTCTGTCTCTATTTTCTCTCTATTTCTCTCTCTCTTTCAGTCTCAACTTTCTCTTTCCCTTGATCCCGTTCATATTTCTATTGATCATATAGTTATCCCTGCCTATATTCGGGTCGGTCCTTTTCTGTGACTGCCTCAAAGTTTATACACAAATGATCCAAAATGTATGAACTTTGACAATTTTGAAACTTTGTGAAAGCTGACATATTTTATTTATATTCTGTTTAACTATGAAAGTACACAAATATGCATTGACATCACATGGGGGTGAGGTTTCCTTGACTGGGGACTAGGTGGTTAGGTCAATTTTAACGTCTGATGGTTGCCTTCTTCCCAATTTTGTGGACTAGGTGGTTAGCTCAATTTCAACGTCTGATGGTTGCCTTCTTCCCAATTTTGTGGTATAGGTATCAGATCTCAGTAGCTCAGCGAGATCTCTAGCATATAAAGAGACAACAAACAAGGGTACAAGACACCTGCCTTAGCAAATTACTTGCATGGGATTGACTTGGTATATTTGGCAGTCCAATTCTTCTTCACTTTGACAGATGTTCCACTTTATAATAGTATATTTGGGACCACAGCAGGCATGCCATTTCAGTAAAGGTAAATGGCGTAGAGAAGTTGACAAATACACACAACAGAAACAAGAGCCATACAATAAAGTTAGTCTTACAATAGCGAGCATTGTTGACTTTCCATGCCTACATTCTATTCAAGACTCCGGTATTATAATTAGAGAGTCCATTAATTAAATAAAGGACTCAAGAGTCAGGCAACAATTTGGCACAGGATAAAGGCATGGCTAAAAGTCTAAACTTTTCTTATTCTGTCTGGCTTCGTTTCTTGCTGGAATCAGAGACGATCATCTCTATTCAGTCTACAATAAATATCCTGGTATGATTGCTGGCAAAATGTTATTTATTTAACAACATATATAGCACAATCCAACCAAGACTGAAAAATGTATGAATGCTCTACTTGCTGACCAATAAAACTGGGAGTTACATCATAGGAAGGGAAGTAAAAGAAGAACGTTTGACGAGAGCAAATTATTATTTATTATATAGAAGTAAGTTAGATGAGGCAAGTTGCTTGAAACATGCATTGAGTTAAGGTGTAAAGAAATAGTTAGTAGCAATGGATAAAGTTTGAAGTGTCTTGAATAAGTGACTCGAGTTGTTTCTGAAAGGCATGAGAGGAGTTAGTTTTCTCAAGGATGCTGGCAGAGAGTTCCATGCCATTACAACAGCTCCAGGGAATGATTGCTTGCTGTCTAGGCCATCTTCCAAGTCAAGGGAGTATTTCAAGGAAAGGAATCTTCCAAAAGAATGGAACTTGCAAGAAAGAGATGCCTTCTGCTACACAGGAGTCCACCATCTAAAATGTGTGTGATGATCCGAATATCAGGACCCACTGCAGTGGCTTATTTTTGTGAATTAATCAATTGCATAAGCTTTACAATGCTGAATATATCTAAATTGGAAATACTTTAATGAACCAAAAACCACTTGTTATTGAGTACTGAACTGCCTTTGTTCCTTTTTAGAACAGTCAGTTATTCTTGAATAACTTTTCAAACCCTTAAGATTACATTTTCTCTTTTTAATACTGTATGGTGTGGACATGTCTGTTACTTTACTTTTTCTGTTACTTGATTGTGGTTTGACTGTTTATTTGAAAAAAAAGCCCCCATGAACATTTTTCTGAAGGTTGCCTTTCCATTCAGGTCAAGCTACCAAAGGGAAGCCCAGAACACCCTTACTAACAATTGACTAACCTTTTTGGATCACTCTTGTTTGACAGTATGTGAGGCCAGTGAGAGCTCACATCAAGCCTTTTCTACTCAACATTCTAAAAGTCTGATTCCCTACTTCGCTCCTGTCATTTTTATGAGCGTAAGACAAAAGAACAATCAATGAAGAGCCTCCTCACAATTTATAAAGCTACTCACCTGCTGCAGAGCGCTCATGATTCCCTATATTAATTTTGATTGCATTGACTCAACACAATTTCTGAAAATTAAACTGAAACCTGGTTAGAAAATATCTTTAGAGATTCAAAGACAAACAGGATTCCCATGGCGCATTCTATAGTCTATAAGAATTACAGGGCGGAATGAAGCCTGGGCCTTCCTCAACAAGTAAAGGGACCTACCTATCCCCTGGACACCTCCTGGCTCCTATTTTCACCACCTTCGACAACATCAGGGTGGACGAGCCCACACCCCTCTCGTGGACAGGGCATGCTTTCATAAAGCTCTGCATTCCCATCTCCGTCCAACGCACACACACCTCTGCCAAACCTGCTCATCGGAACTGGAACAGCATCACTGATAGGGACTAGAACACTGCTTTCAACACTCACAATTCTGAACACAGCAACAGCCTCTCCAAAGCCATCAACATTTTCGGCAATTGGATCCCCTCCTTCGCTGACTCCCTGGGCCTCCTCAAACACTGCAACACAACAAGACCTAGACCCAAGACCATTTGCTACACAAAGGAACTCAGACTAATGAAACAACATTGCAAATAACTGGAGCGCAAATGGAGAGTGAGCCAGGGCAATACAGAGAGGAGCACGCTCAAATCCGTCCTGAGACACTCGCACCAAATGATTCGGACCACCAAACGTTCCCTTCTGATGGACCACATCAAATTTGGCACCAACAGAAGCGAAGAAATCTTCACAATTGTGAGGATTTCACCTCACCAGCGGCCACCTCAAGTTGATAACCCCCTTGCAGGGCCTCTGCAACAATCTCTCTCAATTATTCAGCAACAAGAGTATCACCATTTACACAACTTCAACCAACAACCGGACCAGAAAGTCCTCACAACATTCCTCCTGGTCTTATCCAAAGAACCAGTGCTAACCACGTGGTCTGCCATCACCCAGAAGAAATCATCACCACCATGAAGTTCATCCACTCAGGAGCCCCATCAGACCCCTGCCCCCACCATGCCTACTCCAGAGGAGTGCAGCCTTTCAGCACCATGCTCAAACATATTGAATGCCTCCAGCTCTTCTATGAGATTCATAAAACTTCGAAACATGCAACTGCCTCTCATTACTGAATAAACCCGCTACTGACCCTTTAATGCTCGCCAACTACCTATCTCCCTGCTACCATTCCCAGTCAAGGTCTTAGATAAAATCATCAACAGATGCCTCACTGTGACTGGGGGTGAGTGTCTGAAAAGTTTCAGCGCTCCGTCCATCATCTCCTTGTGTTTGCTTTGTTCACCCTAAGTTGGCAGGGTATGCCCAGACGTTGGTCCCTTGCTCACTTTGCCACTGGATTCAAGCTAGCCTGGCTGAAGAGAGGTGTTACCCCGAAACCGGTCCCAGGATGCTTGTTTCCTGTCCAGGGAAGACCTGGCTTGGCAGTTCAGGCTGGACTGTCCCATGAGGCACAGGGTCAAGACTGATTTGCATTAGCTGGGTCTGAACTGGGGTGGTGAAGTGAGCTAAAGAACGATGATGGACTCAACCCAGATCTGTGACCGGGGGTGAGTGTCTGAAAAGTTTCAGCACTCCGTCTATCATCTCCTTGTGTTTGCCTCACTGAATGCCTACATGACCACCAGCTCGTTAACTCTACTCAGTCTGCTTTCAAACCCAATCACAGCACGGAAACTCCCCTCATTATCTCCATAGATGACATCTGCATGACTCTAGACAGAGGAGTGACGGGACCTTGCATCTCTCTGCAGCATTTGACCCGGCCTTCCACCCCATCCTCATCCAATGCCTACCTAACATCATAATCCAAGGACACACACTCCAATGGATCTGCTCCTTCCTGACTGGAAGCACCCAGTCAGTTAGCTTTGCACCATGCACCTCGGATGCATCATCTACTCTCACAGAATCAATGTCCTCTCCTATGCCGATGGCACAAATATCATTCTCTCACTCACAAGCAAGACATCCAGTACCCAGAACAAGTTCAGTTCCTGCATGACTGAAATCCACCACAGGATGAAGACCAACTAACCTAAGCTTAACACCGACAAGAGCGAAATTGTGACCTTCAGGAAGAGTACTTTATTCTAGGACTCCACCTGGTGGCCAATAGAGTTAGGGCTGACACCCAACCCCACCACCCACGCCAAGAACCCCAAGATTGTCATGGCTAGCAAACTCAACATGACCGCACAAGTCCAAGCTGTCACCGCCTTATGCTTTCATACCCTTAATATATTGAGGAAGACTTTCAAATGGCTCCCAATCAGCAACCCGAAAAATCATCATGCACACCCTCAAGCAAGCTGAACTATGGGAAAACCCTCCATGCCGGGAGCAACAAAAACTAACCAGAAGGCTACAGACCATTCCGAACTCAGTGGCCATATTCACTCTCAAACTCTCGCACTGCACTCACATCACACAACACCTGAAGGAGTTCCACTGGCTCCCGATACACAAATGAGTACAATTCAAACTCCTCACCCACACTTTCAAGGCACAACATAACATTGGCCCAGCATACCTTACCAATACCATCTGCTAACAAAAAACATTCAAGAGAACTCTGCTCGTCTGGACTCTTATTTGCACACATCCAACACATAGGGAAAACTAGATCCAGCGCTTGAGTTTTCTCCTACAACACTCCTAAAGTGTGGAACAACCTGCCGCTAAACATAAGAGCCTCCTAATTTCTTGAATTAAGCAAGAAGCTTAAGACCTGGCTTTTCGAGCAGTTCCACTAGGCCCTAGGTTTGGCTAGACTCACACCTGCTCAGCACCAGGATCAACCTCCCAGGTCATTGCGCGCTCTACAAATCTGCATAACATAACTGTGGGAATGTGGTTTATTAGTTGGTATAGGTAGGTACCTACCATTAGTACCTAGGCCACAAAAATATATGGTCCAGTCAAGTTCTCAATAAATGATTCCCTTGCTCAATCTTTGGTAGCTGGCTGCGAGCAGGCAGGCTTAACTTAGGAGACAGGTATGTAAAGCATTTAAAACACCTATACATTATATAAGTAAGATACAACACACAATACAAATGCAACACCAACTTATACAAATAGGAAATATTTTTTATGATTACAATTACACCAAATGAACAAACTCCAATATAGGGAACCAGAAATATGAATTTTTAAAGATTAACTGTAAAACTAGTGCTTGTAGCAAATAGCACTCAAAGGGTTAAAAAAGGTTGTGCTGGACTGGGGAAAACTCAAGAGTCCAGTCCGCCCATGATGAAACACTTTTGCACTAACTTCCAGAAGTGCTTCTTTATGCAAGGAAGTGGTCCACAGCACACGCCAAGGGTTCAAAATCTTGGGGTCTGGGACTACCACTCCTACAATGCACCTGGTCAATCCAAGTGAAATCCAGGTGAAACTTGTCAGCTGAATTTGTCCTCATTGTTGATGTTGGAGGTAGTCCTTCCAGCACTTTTCTACCTGTTGCTGATCAGGGAGTCCACTCCTTATCCTTTAAGATAGGCAAAGTCCTTTTGTTGTGAAGCCCTGTGAGTTCAGCAGGTGCAGTCTGTATGGGTGCAGTCCAAGGGTCAATCAGGGTAATTCTTCTTCTCCAGATGTCTCTTTTGGGTCTTTGAGGGTCCACAACACAAATTCAAGGTTCCGGAATCTCTGAGTTGCTCCTTGGGAAGTTGGGACTACAAGACCCACAATGCACCTGGTCACATCCTTAAAAGTCCACTGAGCGCTGTCCAGATGGGTTCTTCTTGGTGGAGATGATGCAGGTGAAGCTCTTTTAACCTGTTGCTTTCAGGGAGTCCACTCCTTCAGCTTTCAGAGCAAGGCAAAGGCCTTTTTGGGCTGAAAACCAAAGTGTGCAGCAGGTGCATTCCTTATGAGTGCAGTCCTCTCTTGTGCAGTCCAAAGGTCCAGCAGAGCAGTCCTTCTTCTTGTGGTTTCAAGGCAGGGATCTGAGTTGCTGGGCAGTTCTCCCATATTTATCCAGTGTTCTTGGGTGACAAGCAAGGGGCACCCCTGACCAAAGGGGTTCAGGGTGCCACCCTCAGGTATTACAACTTCCTCCAAAATGTGGCATATTCTTATCCTAGAAAACATTATTCCTTTAAAATCCAAAATGGAGAAACTCTCTCCTGGAGGATAAGATCTGGCTAAGTCAACCCACTGGTGTGGCTAAGTTTCCCTAACACTCCCCTTCCAGCCCTCTGCTAATTCAATTACTGGGGCTCCTGTCTGGCCGGAGGTGCAGGATGTAGAGGTGAGCCTGTGTCCTGTCCTGTCATTCTCTCTTTGAAGACCAGCTTGGCTACTCCACCCCCATCCTGCCTTTCCTTTCCCAGCTGCAGATCTCCTCCCACCAGATGTCCTTTGTCTCTATGCAGGCCACTTCACACCTCATCAGAGCAGTTTGGCTCAGCCTGTCAATGGCTAGTCAATCTGGAGACGCTACTGGAAGGCTGGGTTTTGGTTCTTCAGAAAATAAAGTTGTATGACTTATTTTCTATGATAGTTATAATAAATCTAACCTTGGCAAGTTGTTGGGTTTATTCTAACTAGCATTTTAAGTCTTTGAATTAAATTGTTAGCTCACTCCTATCAATAGCTACACTTTATTAAAATATTCACATGTTAGCCTATCGAGCCACTGTGCTACAATGGGGAAAAACGAAATTTACAGTTTTTCCCTCACCAGGGCATATAAAACATATTTTAAAATATCCCTGGTCATAGTTACAAGGCACTTTACCCCTGGGGCAGCTAGGGGAGACCTTAGGGGTGACGTATATGTACAAATAAGGTAGTTTAACACCTTGGAAGTACCTTTAATTCCAAAGTCGAATACGCATATAATTTAATTTTAAAAGCAGGCTGCAAAGCATAGCTGCCTTTAAAATGACAGCAGGCAACACAGCAGTGCAAGCTTACGTGCATTAAATCTACTGGGCTTCTAAACCTACCTGCCCTACCATATATTAGGTACTTACAGGTAGACTGTCATACCAATTGTAATTATGCCTAATTGCCAAGCACTTTTAATCAGAGCACAGGCCCTGGGTCTCGTTAGCAGAGCCCAGGCCACAATCAGAATCAGAAAACCACCATCTAGTAGTCAAAATGGGGGCAAAAAGTGGGAGGACACTGCAAAAAGCACTGGTTTCTCACAATAACACAACATACCTATTGAGCTGTATCATGGAGAGCAATGGGGGCATTGCAAATTTCTGACCTACTTGGAGGTACTCTGTGTGAACGGGGGAAAGGGTGTGAATTCAGAAATCCTCACCATGGATAAAAGAGTTCATTAATAAAAAAACATTTTACACTGTCCGTATATGAGGCATATAGTCAACCTGGCCTCAACACCCTGGTAGACGCTCTGGCATAATTGCTCTTATATATTAGGTAAGGGTACTGTGGGCTGCTGTCTGCACAAAAAGGGTTCTCTCAGCTTATGGGTGTGTCAAAGTATGATAGAGGCATTGTGTGTCACTGGTGCCACTGTCTCTTTGATGTGATAGTCGTGCCATTATTGAAATAAAAATAAGCTTCTGTCTCTCTCTTAGTAATACTGCAATAACAGCAATGTTTTTAATGTAAAATGTGCAACTATCTGGCCTCTCCATAAGCGAGTGCTATGGTGAAGCACCTGTAATGATGTCTCTGTGTTTTAAAATGAGTTCTCCAACTCGCTCTTGGCAAAAACATACTAGAATTAAACTACCCCGAGAAAATGAAATAAAAAACTGGCATGTTCACTTTTTCTACATGATTTTCTCATGCAACATTTTCCACTAGGTCCAAAATCTGCACATGTAAATTTTGAAGATGCAGGTACTCTTGAAACCATACAACTGTCAAACATTAGTAAAAATAGTGGACTTCATTGTAAATCCATATAAATTAGGAATTTTCTCCTTGAGATTTTTTTTGTATTTTACTGCCCTAGCCTTGAGAATTACATGAGGAAATATTAGTGTATTCTGGCCCAGCTACAACAGAATCTCAGAGATACATTGGGCCTTATTTAGAGTTTGACGGTAAGGATGCTCCGTTAGAAGGTGGCGAATATCCAATCTGCATCCAATCTACATCTGCCATAGGCTATAATGCACTTGGCCTCCAGTGATGACAAGCAACACAGCCGGCATTGGCCTCATTTAAAAACCCTATTACACGGCATCAGTATCAACATGACAGAAGGTGCCCTTAAATATGAAGAATTGTCAGTTTTGAAAGCACAAATCTAGAGTAATATAGAATCATGAGAATATCCTATGCATGACTCGATGAGTACTGGCATGGGTCATTACCAGCACGTTAAGGCCATCCCCTTAAAATCAATAGAGTTGATTTTCATAAATCAGCCTCCAAAGGTCTATCACTTTCCATGGGAGAATATTTATCCCTTTAAGGAATTCACAACAGTTTTGTGAAGTACGCCTCGAAACCTGCGACATCAACCTCTCAGAGCTGGAAGGTTTCAGCCATACATCTGAAAAACATTTGTGAATTCCATTTTCACATGAGTAAATATATACACAGCCATACTTACTCTTGTGAAAAAATGAGCAAGTACAAACTTGTATTGCATTTGCAATTTAATTTATATAGCACTTAATATCCCTGCCGAGGTGTACCTACATTTTTGTTCTCCTCTTCCTCCATATTCCCACCAATTTTGTGGCTGTGCCCTTCCTCTTTCCACCCTGTTCTTGACAGGGTGGGAAGGAGTTTTGAGAAGAGTATGTGAACACCCACTAATGTGTAAATGTGTATGTGTTCACAAACTCGTAGGGCATTTTGGCCCTGCAATGCCCAGTCACGACTCACTCCCCAACCATGTGAGTAGATTTACTGATGTGAAAATCTTTGTAGCTGTACGTTAATTTACAACCACAAAACCATCCTTTCAGAGTTAGAAATGTGGCTTTGAACTTATGAATAAGACTGTTTAGACATGTAGGGGGTCAGATGTATGAACACTGTATTACGCTAAAAGCGGTGGTCGCAGTTTGTACACCGACATTTAGTGAATCCAATGGTATTTTTTGAACCAACCTATGTACCAAAAGGTCACGTCAGAAAATACCAAATTGTAGTGGACCACAAATCGACCTACCTTATGCATATTAATGAGATAGGTCACAAACAGCGACCTTCTATGATTTGTTGCAATCTCAGGGATGATGAAATTCGTACTTGTAAAGCGCACTTATACCCCCAAAGAGGTGTCCTGGCGCTGTACGCATACCGCTGTGGAACCCTTCCTGGCTTTTCCCTGTGAAATGTCCACTCCTGGGCACCCCCAGGGTGAAGCCAGGCATCCCAGCGCTGTTGGGGCCGTTGTGGAGATTAAGCAAGCTATTGCCCAGAGTTGCACCCATGATTAGAATAGGCACCGAGGCGAGAATTATCAGGTCCGAGGAAATTGAGCCCAAGACCCGCCGAGGCGGGAATTGAACCCTGGTCCCGGGCCAGATCTCTGCATCAGGGTCTGCCGCTCTAACCATTGAGCCACACTTCTCCACCATGATGGCTTGAGAGTCAGTAGATCACTGTTAGAAATGGGATTCCTGCTTAACTGAGGTATGCACCCAGGCTAGGCAGGAACCACCACTCTAGTCAGGGTGAGCTAGATACATAGTAAGAAAACATGTCCTCACCCTCTGGTAACTTGGCACAGAGCAGTCAGGCTTATCTACAAAGGCAATGTGTAAAGTATTTGTGCAACACACACATACAGTAACGCAATGAATACACCACAAAAAGACTCCGCACAGGTTTAAAAAAATAGAGAATATTTTTCTGACCAAAATAAGACCAAAACAACGAACATCCAATAAGTAGAAGCCGAGATATGATCTTTTAAAAAGAATAAACCAAAAATAGTGCTTAGAAGTCACTTGTGATCAAAAGGTTGCTTGAGGTCGCGAGGGACTGGTGCAAATCCAAAGTTCAGGCCAACTGCGATCCAGCTCCATTAAGGTGAATGCAATGCGCCATCATTGAGCCGCGCATAGTGTCGTCATCGAGCCATGCAGGCTGTGGAACCGCTGTCGTCGGGCAGTATCTGCTTTGGCATCGATGCGCAATGTGACGGAATTTCTCGTGCAGTCAATGCAATGTGTCGGATTTTGGATGAAAACAGCTGCATAACCCACTTCTGAGGCCCAGAGCTTGGAGGGGACACCTCAGGCGAAGGTAGGACTCACAGAAGGCAGCATCCAACAGCACCAGTAAATTTGTAGGAAGTCTTTTGTGTCCCTGAGACTTCAGAAAACAGGAGGCAAGCCAGCAAGCCCTTGGAGATCTCTTGGAGGGAAGGCAGAGTCAGGGAGCAGCAGGCAGCAGGGCAACAAGCGGAAAAGCAGTTTTTCCAGAAAAGCAGTCCAGTTGAGTCCTTTAAGCAGCACAGCAGTCATTCTGATAGAGGTTCAGTTCAAGATCCAGAAGTGTTTGATTTTAGGGGGACAGAGACCCAGTACTTATAACCAAAAGTGCCTTGGATGTGGGGGTGACTTCAAAGGAACTCTCTGAAGTGCACAAGGATCCCTTTGGTCCCAGTCCTGTCTGCCAGGCTAACCCTGGGGGAGGGGTAAATCAGTGATTTGTGAGTGGACTGGACACTACCTATTGAAGAGCAAGTGTCAGTCCATCCCATTCCTCCCTGCCCAGAAAAACACATCAGAATGCAGATGAATGCAGATGAGTGCTCAGAATGCAGATGAGCCTCACCTTCCTGTGTTTGTAGCTGTCTAGATGGAATGCACAAAGTGTAGCTGTCACCCAACCCTGACGTGTATTGGAGACAGGCTGTCGGGAACAAAGAGCAGTAAGTACAGAGAAATGTCCACTTTCAAATAGTGGCATTTCTAAAACAGTAATGTTAAATCCAACTTCACCTGTGAGGGGGATTTATAATTCCCATTCTAAATATATCAAACATGTAAAAGCTACTCCTCTCTGATCAAGAATTACAGCTTAAAAGTGTATTAAGGAATTCCCAAAGCTGGACTATGAGAGGGGTAGGCCCTGCAGGAGTGAAAAATGAAGTAGGCTGCCGCTACCAAGACATGCAAAACATACAGGTACATGTCCTGCCTTTTACTTACATGGTACCCTGCCCTTAGGGTTACTTAGGGCCTATCTTAGGGGTGACTTGTGAGTAATAAAAGGGGAATTTAAGGCTTGGCAAGTAGTTTTAAATGCCAAGTCGAAGTGGCAGTAAACGCTACACACAGGCACTGCAGTGGACGGGCTGAGACAGGTTTGAAAGGTTACTTCTGTGGGTGGCACAAACAATGCTGCAGCCCACTAGTAGCATTTGAAGTACAGGCCCTGGGTATATGTGATACTACTGCACAAGGGCCCTACCAGTGTACCAAATATGCAAATCAGGTATACACGAATGTCATTATGTTTAGGGGAGAATTACATTCACTTTAGCACTGGTTAGCAGTGGTAAAATACTCAGAGTCCTAAGGCCAACAAAAAGAATCAGCAAAAATGAGAGTCAAAAGGCAAAAGGTTTGCGGAAAGACCACGCTAAAGATGACAGGTCTAACAAGCACCATGTCTGTGATTGGTTTTAAATACAGGGCCGAACTGCAAAAGAAAAAAGGCCCGGGCATGAAAATAAAAGATACCCCCCTTAAGTGAATGTGATAGGTAAGGAAAGTGCCCACATTTGCAAATAGGGCAGTTTTGAAATTGTTTGCCTAGTTGTTTTGCAAGATGTGGGAGACTAGATGCATTTGTGCTTGCTACAAGCAATGTTTGTGGTTACATTGAGGGGACCAAAAGTGAAAACCGGCCCACCAGACCATAAAACAGGCCCACAAACCTAAAAAAAAAAACGGCTTACACGATGATCTATTAGACCAGTCCCTTGGGTATAGACTGATTGCCCTATTGCCCACTCCGACCCTGTTTAAATAAAAAAATCTTTTTTTTCTTTTAAATGCTGCCCATTTTCTTTGAGGGGAAATGGAATGCATTACAAAAATGAAACATTTTCCAAATTTTTTAAGAATAGGTGGAGGTCCTTGGGACAACTGCCTACTCCTAAAACATATTTTTACTAACATTCACAAAGGGATCTCTTTGAGACAACTTGCCATTTACAGATGGGTTACCACTACCTCTGTGTATATGGTAAAATATAAATGGTTTGTGATTTAAGTCACAAAACCTTGATACATCACATTGCAGATCACTATTTGGAAGGGACACCCTAAAAACGCACCTTCTAGAGAGCGATTTGGCATGTACGTACCGTAGGTTTCATTTTGTGATCGCAGAGGCTCTGAATCGGCGGCAAAATCTCTTCGTACATCTAGTCCTAAATTTGCTTCATTTGTGCAAATGCCTTTGAGAATCAGGAAAGGTGCATCTGAGATTGCCAGAGTAATCTGCCACTTGCAAAGTCAGAGTGCTATCTGGAATGGAAATGTTCACCGCTGAACAAACCAGCACTAGGCTTAAATGTGTACTGAAATTATGTCCATTTATTACACTATGCATAGGTTCAGACATACAGCTGCATCTAGCAGACACAGACGGATGGTATGTTGTTATCTGAAATAGATCCAGGTCAACACATAGAACCCTGACCACTGCAAATGAGACAACGTTCCACTCCTTAGGATCCATTACTTTACTGGAGGGTAGTCGCTTCCAGTAGAGCCAGTAGTTTACATGTCTGCAAAGGTGAAACATTACGTTCTCCTGTACTATTTATGTGGTTTAATTGCCTGCTACTTCTTGTTGAAGATTTTCATACTCATTTTCTGATTCCTTAAACCTGCCTGGTTAGTTCTGGGAAGTCAGTCTACCTGAAGGGTCTTGTGCCCCACTAGAGCAACAGGACTTCACTCTATTTGTTGTGCAAGACCACTAGTTCACTGACTTTTAGGAAAGCAAATTAACAACTTACCATTCTCATTTAACGCTAGCTACTATCATCGTCTTTGTGCTCTCTGATGACTTTTAGAGTTTGTTAATGTCAGGTGAGGATGATGATAATGTTGCTACTGATAAAAATCATGGTTATAATGTTGACAAAGAATGATAAATTTGACAGTAGCAATTATGTATATCACAATGATGACAATGATGCCGTTGATTATGTTGATAACGATTATTATTATGATGTATATGATGATGATGATCTACAAAGTGACATCACTGACGCTATATGAAACCTTTTAGATAAATTGGTTTTTATAGGCATGAGTTCACAAAACATTGTAGCCAGCACATTTAAAAACTGGCAATGTTTTGATGTCCTTATTTCTTCAGTCCTTGTCAGTAGAGTATTGAGGAATTGTTGATGTCAGTGTGTGCCTAGTTTTAAGTTAAGAAGGACATATTTAGTTGATATGTATCCTGTCAATACTGGACTGTTTTAGGTTCTAGAGAGTTCAGATGTTATGGGTATAGATTCATCTGTATTATCTCCCTAGAACATGCTCAACAGAAGGTCTTTCAGTGATGTTTTACCTGAATCCCCAAAATCAGCCCGGAAGAAAGAAGAGGCCAGGCAAGCAGAATTTGTCAGAATAGGGCAGGTAAGTTGATTCATTCCAAGCAACTACCTCCCCATCTCTGTGCTGCCAGTTCCCATCATTAAAAATGCTATAAAACATCTTCATAAGGCTCATGCTGGACCCTCTACAGTCAGGTTTTAGATCTTTCTGTAACACAGAGTTGGCACTTGTAGCAGTAGGTGACAAATTCCATTGGGTTCTAGATCATTGTGACTGTGACTGTGCAGCCCTAATCCTTAAGGACTTGCCCACAGCCTTTCCAAAGAAGTGTTTTTAAATCAATTGCATGGAATTGGTGTCAGAGGTTTAGCTTTGAAATGGCTAACTCCCTACCTAACTAACAGATCACAAGCAATCCAAGTTGCCTCCTCTATGCCTGGCATCAAGGAAGTTAAGCCTGGGGTCCTGCAGGGCTCCTCGTTGAGCCCTATCTTATTTAATATATATGTGGCTGCTCTGTCTCAGCCTATTCTATCATTCGGATACTTTTCGTGATGACACCCACTCATCATTCATCTAGATGGGCAAGCTGAACTAAATCAAGCCAACTTTAAATGTTTATTTTTTTCTTAAGGGGCCAAGTGGGTGCATCACAGTGCCCTCAAGTTTAACACTGACAAACAAAAGGGCTAGTTTTGGGTCACTCTAATGTCATCTCGTCTGACCACTGGTGGCGTTTGGACATTGGAGTTCCTCCTACTTCTAGTACCCTTGTAAGAAATTTAATAAGAATTTTAATAAGGGTTAAGGGTAATACAATCAACCTGCTTTCTTGTCTTAAAAATGTTGAAAAAATGTCCCCTTTTTTCCGTTATAATGTCGTATATTAGTGTTTCATGCTCTTGTTATTTCAAAACATATTTAATGTAATAGTTTGAATACAGGAGCCTTCAAAAACTGGTTGCAAAACTCAAACTGATACAAAACATGGCAGTCCATCTAACTTTTAGCTTGGGACTTCAGGCACAGATTTCCTCTCACATAGGTGCCTACTTCATTTCCTTCTTGTTGGATAAGATTTCTCTTTGAAACATTATATCACACTCTTCGCGTGGTAAATAATTCCGGACCTCTTTATCTTCACGACACATTCAGCTCGCACAAAAAGCACCAGAGTATTTAAATGAAATGATGCTTTTAAAGAAAGGATCATTGTGAGCCCATTCCCAAACTTTTATACCACAGCCTACCCAGTTATCAATAGCCTGAATGTATAGCCATTGGTGGATTAAAAAGGATTTATCTTGACATTCAAATTACTGTAGACTGCATTCATGTGATGCATGGATAATCAAAGCAGCCCAAGGAAGGCTTATAAATAACTTTAAAAAAGTGTTTTTTTCTCTAAACATTTGATAGGTATGCAGCAGACTGTCCTACATGACATATAGCTTGCTAATATTTAAACAAAGTGCAGATAATGCTGTTGTGTTTTTTCAATTGTATTTTTTTAAGTGACAGGCTGTGAGAAACTGGATTTTTTAACTTTAGGAGAGAGACCTTTTTCTTGAGCAACGGCAGAATCCCTCCCCCCCCCCGCCCAATTCAAAACAACCTAGTTCCAGTTTCTGTGAGGAATGCTGATCTTACTCTTGGGTGCTTGACACAAGGGCTCAGTACATCCTCAGAGTAAATTACATAAACAGAAACACTAGAACAACATTCAAGTAATAAATAAATAAGTTAACATTCTCAAGCCAATTTAGTTAAAAAGAGTAATATTTAAACATTCAAAACAACACCAAAATTATTAATATAATATGCTAAGATCAGAAGTAAAAATATCATATATTGTCCATACAAAAGTGCAGGAAACTAAAAATATATTATAATCCAATGGGGTTTACTTTAGTGGATCATAGGCACATTCCGAGGTGGTTCAGCAATGGAGAAAGATAATAATAATTCCTATTTGTAAATTATTCCTAATAAGATCAGGTAGATAAGGGTGTTTCGTCCCAGTTAAGATTGTAGAAGACTGTGATTTAGGCATCCTTCCAAGATGATCAATGATAGAGCAGAGTCAGGCAAGAGTTGCTGGTTTATCTCAGTCAAAAGTATTACCATCAGAATTAATCTGTTTCTGGATGATAAAATCCATCAGCATACCAAGGGCTCCACTAAATAGGATATGTTGATATTGGGGTCCTACTGGAGCCTCAAACTTCGTCCTAAGGGCTCTGAGAACAGAAACCTTTTAATTCAGTCACTGATGTGTTCACATCTTCAAAAAGCATATTTTGAAATATTTTCCTGCTCTTGCAGTTTACCTTTGAAACTTTATTGGAGGTCAAAATCGATCAGAGGGATAAAGCTGGAATCGGCAGCTAATCAGAGCTCCAGAATGTTGGCTAAAATATCTCTGAGGCCCCACTGGAATACCAGGCCAAGGATCCACATAGGAAACACTTTTCCACACTTCTCTCAGGCCCATAGACAAAAGCGGTTTCTCTCTCTTGAATCTTCTGCACCTTCCTAGGTATAGATTAAGACGTTTAACAGCAGTCAGGCTCCTGCTGGACAGACCTGGGCCCTCTTCTCAATGTGGGCCAGCAAGAGGCCAGCTCGTGTGATCCTTAGAGAAACCTCTCTGGACCACAAATCCAAGACAATGCATGAGTCTCCACTGGTCAAACCTCCACCAAGGAGAGGGAATTCTTGCCATAGGTAGCCTTCTTATCTCTTCTTATGCCTCAAACAGCTCTTTGCCTTGAGAGTAGTTGCAACATTTTTAGAGGACATTCTCAATGCATATCCAGCTTCAATTCCAGTTTCCAGCTCCACTCTCATTACTTTCAGCACAACACCGAGTTCCTCTTTCCCAAAGATGACTCATGGGAAAAGTAAACCCATCTGCTTTGTTACCCAGATTTCTAAAACTCTAGCATTGAGCTTGGCCTAGGATTCTCTCATTCTGACCTACTCACAAACCAAACCCCGAATCAGGAATACTGAATATATTTGGATTTAGGGCATTTTCAAAAAACAATCTTTTATCACGAACAAATGTTCAAAGTATTAGAAACTCTATCCAGGGGCATTAGTGATATATCATCACATACTGACACAGGACTTTTCTACTTGGTGTTTCTAACACAGCAAGAGGGGTCATGTTACTGTAATATTTACCACCGTCTTGAGGTTAACTACAAGCCTTGTGGAAATTGTTGGCTTCTTGGGAAATCCTCATCACTGTTGGTAAACTTTATCACCCACAGGAATTGTCTCAGCATGGATACAGTGCTGTTTTAGCACAGCAATTGCTGTTAATATGGCCAAGGAAAAAGAGAGCTTACAGGCCCCTACTCCTCAGGCAATCAAGAAGGTGACTCTTGTCATTTCAAAGTCATGGAAGATCATACCTCACAGACCCTCCTCTTGCTGACATATAATCCAGTCTAACTTGGGGATGCCATTGCAGAGCTGTCTCCTCCAAAGTTCCCTCAATTACTTACAATTCATGAACAAAAGGCTACACTTATTTTATTTTTAAATATGCTATCATAATGGTGAAAGGCTGAGCTGCTATTTCCTGTTTTTGCCTTTGGAATACATTTGCTTTTTATCAGCGAATTTACTGTCTCCTTCACAAAATGATCTTTTTTAGGCACTGAAACTGAAAACCATTGTGCGGGGAGATGCTCCTACAAGCTTGGCCACTACAGGTCTTTGTAGAAAAGAGGTGAGTGCTCATTTCTTACATCCATTACATCAAATTGTGCCAGTAGAGACACTTTCATGGATCTACTTAGTATGTCAAGTTCCAATATAACTTCTCATCAAGTGAACAAATTCTTCTAGAATGACGAAAACCTCTCTGCATTTTAGTTGCCCTTTGCCACACTGTACTTCAACTAGAGGTGGAACATCTTTTTTTGAGCCTAAAATTGAACTTTTTTTGAAAGTCTAATGATGGGAGCTTTAAAAGAGACGAGGGATGGGTTAGGTGTAACAGAGAAGTTAAAGTGTCTTCTTGCAGAGAGTGACAGAGACAGGGAGAGCGAAAGAAAGAGAGATAAAGAGAGATATCATGATGCGTATTGATACAAAGAGATGTAGCGAGACAAATGAAAAAGTAAACAGAGGTGATAACTAGAAAGTGGAAGAGCGAAGATGCAAGACAAGAGGAGAACCTATGAAAGAACTTTGCCAGTTTAGAGATCAAGAATGGATGAAAAATAAAGGGCATCCCAAGGTATGAGCTCCATCACAGTCAAAATTAGGCATTGGCACATTTCATGTTGTAAGTATATGCAAAACTGGGGTCAATTTCGCTCTTTCTGCATCTGCCTTTCTCACAATGGAAAAAGTGAGGAATGCAGGCAAATAGCCCTTCAAAACAGGAATTTCTCAATCCGGGCATTCCGAAGTGCAAGGAATGAGGAATTCTTATGCCGGCCAGTATTGTGATGGGTGAGCCATTGTAATAAAAATAATGTTAATTATATTATGTTAATTACCATTTGCTCCTGACAGAACTCTTGAAAAAACTTTCCCAGCAGTGTGGTGCTTGCCTGCCAAGGGGACACTGCAGAGTGGCGCTGCACACAGACCTCCCTGCTGAGGAAGTTGCTTAGAAGTGCATTCTCAGGGATCCGGGCAGCCCATTTACCTTAATATTGCCCAGCCCTCACTTTTTAGTTTTTGCCCACCCATAGAGCAGCGGATCAGGTCCAAGTCTGTTTCAATGGTAGAGAAAAAACTGCCAAAATTACCACATTGAGCTTTTAGCTCAGGATTTGTTCCCACATCTAAAAAAATCAGTTTAAATCCATCAGGCTCTAGATTAAATTTGCTTCAGGAAAGAACTCAAGAACACACTCTTCAAACAATGCCTCACAATTCTCTATCAACTTGGCCATTGAGATACTCGAAGAATTGCCACCTCCGATCTCACCTCCCTGTCGCATAACCCTCCCCTCCACTTCACACCTCTTTAGCTTCTTTAGCTCTCCTCCTCCGCCTCTCAATACCTTCAACAGCAATGCAACTTCTCTCGTCTTACAACATTCAGGTGGTTTGTAACTAACTTGTGCTTCATAAATCTACATACATACATGCATAGGGGAGGAAGTGGGAAACATGGGGAAAGATGAAGTGAGGAGGAGTGATGAAAGGAAGATAGAGGTAAGAGGGTTAAGAAAATGACAAAAAGACTAGATAGATATAAAGTGATAAATATGGAGGAAATGAGCAGAAGTGCAAAGAAATAGGAAGATGTGAGACATAGGCAGTGGGCAATCGAGTGGCGGGAGAGGCAGGCGAGAGAGTGAGTGAATGTTGGGATATTACCCTCTAGATATGATTGTGTTGTTAATGTACTTTACCTGTATATGAGGTTGTACTTTTCACTGTGTTTTATCATGTTTTTCCCTCTCTTCAAGCCCTGGGAATCTCAATGCTTCTGCAGTAATTTCCCTCATGAAGCTATCTCTGGTGATTCTTGGGGCCAGTCGTTGCTGGTTTCTACGGACGCTGGTGTCTTGCTGGTAGATGGTCAGTGAGTAACTGCTAATGTTAATGTATACATCTGTGGGCTTTCAGACTAAGTTGTAGTTTGATTTACTTTCAAATTAATGATACTATTTAAATTGAATTAATGATATTCAAGCTTAGATTTAAGTAGATGGATTGAATTTTACTGTGACTCTGAAACTAGGAATCTCAGCCACTGTACGAGTGGTGTGGTAAGGGCAGCGCTTGATGTTGTTCATTATATTGGGGTACTCTTTTTCCCCAAAGCAGCTCCCGTATCCATGGCAGGAGTCACATTGCAGGACAAAAAGTATAGTGGTAGACCTGCCATGGCATTGCAGCATGCAGAATGTATGTGAATCTTTTTTATATTTTTCATGCCATAAACAAATACAAAATAATGTTAGCATTAACAGCACTTAACCTCTCCCTACAAATAACTTTATGCAATATGTTTTATCAGCATAGTTTTATACACATAATGATCATGTCCCACAAAAGAAGCTCATGAATTTCTCTCATGAGCCTCATGTTTATGGATCTGTTCTGGGTTAGTTCTACCAGAATCCTCTCAGGACATCTGAGCACTATTATGTGGCACCAAACCCTCTGGTACTCACAGCTTCTTCAATCTGTGCTTCTTCTATCTTGTGTCAACCCTTCTCTGGTCGGAATGCATGCTCCCATTGTAAAGAATTGGAGTGTGACCAAACACTGTTCGGTCGCATCCTAATTGGTCGGTCGGGAGGTCACACGACCTAAACGATGCCGGACGGACTTAAGTCCACCTGACATCGTAATTTGGTCCCAAGATGGAATGGCGCTCAACATATCAGCGGTGCGTGTTCCCCCGGCCGGACCACACTGGTAATCTCTGCAATCCTAGCACCACAGCACAAGACTAACGGGACCGCACTCACTGCAAGTTTCTCTTGCTGTTAATTTTATTTAAATACTGTAAAGCAAACGTGTTTTGGTCTACACGCAGACCTTGATCACGAGTAATTTACTAACTAACCAGTGCAACTTTTATTTCCCTGTGTCAGATGACATAATTTTCTACTTCACAATGCATGATGGTTCATGTAGTTTCGTAACAATCAGGGAAAAATCAAGGTTTAAAGTGACAATGTGCCTTAGTGCAATATGTTACAAAGTGCCAATTTGCCACAGGGAAATAAACGTTACACTGAGGTCTGATTGGCTGCCAGAACTTCAAAGCAGGAAGTGTTGGCAGCCATCTTGTGACTCGGTTGAACCGAACAACAGAAAAAAGATTTTTAAAAAAGGAAAAGGGGTCATGGTATAAACACCCTGACCCCCTGGGCCTCTTGGAGGGGGTTCCACAGGAACCGCCCATGGTCAAAAAGGCATTTATAGTAAACAATTTCGACAGGAGTCACAATGGATCCGCGAATCCCACCGAAAATTAAAAAATAAATGAATCGCTGGCTCCCGCGCTTCGTTAATTATAGGCCCCCAGGTAGGCCAGGTCCTGGGGGCATTTGTAATTATAGGAGGGTGGTGCATGGCCCCCCCCCTCCTGAGGCTTACTAATGCCCCTGGGACAACCACCTCCCCGGGGCTTCTTTTTTCAAAAGCATTTTGCTCTTGCTTGCTCATAACGGAGCATGTTAGCC
Source organism: Calotriton arnoldi (assembly GCA_963921515.1). NCBI lineage: Eukaryota > Metazoa > Chordata > Amphibia > Caudata > Salamandridae > Calotriton > Calotriton arnoldi. The sequence continues at coordinate 2,257,854 of CAWUFW010002144.1, read as the reverse complement.
ACTGCCTATGTGTAAAAGCAATGCCGGCTGCCACAGGATGCGCGAAGCGGGCAGGGATGGCGGGGGCCTTCAGGCTCTCCCACAGTCACCATCAGTGGCAGTGGGTGGCCTGGGTGTGACCAGGGCACCCACACTACAGGCCAGGCCCTAGGGGATGGAGTCCCTGGGGCCAAAATCAGCCCAGGGAGGGGGGTGCGCGGCCACCCACATCCATTGAAAAATGGACTGGCCCCGGGGGATGGGGTCCCCGGGACCAAAAATGGCCCATGGAAGGGGGAGTCACGCAGCTCCCCTCCCTTAAAAAAATTAAAAAGAATAATAAAAAAAACTCTGGCAAGTCACCGGAGCCTACGCCCCCTTCAACACCCCTCTGCAAACGCGCCTCCTGGTGCAGTGGTGGTTGGGGAATGAAGTCCCCTTGGATGCTGAGAGTCCTTTGGGTCCAGGAATCTCTTTTGTTACCTCCAGTAAGTCCCAGACAGTGGGACTGCTGAGAAGACTTGGAGGCTACAGCCCCTTTCTCCAGCACTCTGCAAACGCGTCTCCTGGCACGCTGCTGGTTGAGGAATTAATTCCACTTTACTCCTCAGGGCCTCAGGACTAAAGTGGACTTCTTCCCCCAACCAGGTGGTCAGGGTGTTTTAAAAAAAATCTTTTTTCCACAAGATGCCTGCTGCCACCACTTTCTGGTTTGACGTGTTGGCAGCCAATCAGATCTCAGCATGAGATCAGGAGGGATCGCGAATCCACCCCCTCCCTACATCTACAACTGGACATTTCTTTAAATAACTCCAAAACTACTGAACGGATTTACACCATTCCACAAAAAGGTCGCTTTCTGGACCAACAGCTACATTTCTGCCAAATTTGGTGTCATTCCCTTCAGCAGTTCGGGCTGTAGCCTTGTCCGAAGTTCCTATGAAAATTAACATGGGAAAACGTATTTTGTGACCCCCTTTTTCTCGGTTTTTAACATTTTGAAGGATTCGTCAAACGATGCCAAAGTTATTGGCAAATCAAAAACACTCTTCCTATGGAAACTACATCCTAACTATAACTACCTACTGACGACCGCCAGTAGGTAATATATATATACATATGTGTTTGTGTGTACGAAAACGGCACTATGTTGATAGTCAATATGTTGTCTACAATATTTTGCGATATTTAAAAGTAAATATTCTGCTAATACAAATCGGTAACATGAAGAGGCAAAAAGGTCAAGTAAGTTAGTGAAGATGCAACATTATAGAACAGATTAGCTACTCAACTGCCCACAGGCAGCAATCACAAAAAAACAACATATCAGGAGTGTCGTAATGTTTTATTCTATTGGCACTAAAAGGGAAATTAAAGGGGAAAGTGGAATATAAGGCATGCCTTTTGCCTTGCCATAAAATTATAAATGCACAGTCCAAATGTAATGCGCTGATTTTGCTCTGTATTTTGCGATAATGTCTTCAAGTAATGAGCCTGCCAGTACTGTAAACCATAATTCTATTGTATAGCAGCTGAGTTCACTATAGGAAATGTACATTAGTTTTAATCCTGCTAAAAAGGAAGACTCTTGTTATAGGTTCTAGAGGCCATTTTGCTGATACATTTCTAAAATGTGTTCTTATTTCAGATGGACAGCCGTCAATACCAGTTTTTGACAAAACTTTCCAGGTAAAGCAGATACACCTCCTCGAAGCCCTGGACCTGGTACTGGCCAGAACAGATAAAGGTGAGTAGATACAGAGCAACTGAGTTTGGATTGTGTTCCAGGTTTTAATAAGTCAGTGAATTGGTGGTCTTACTGCTTTTTATTTCGCTACTATTATCACGAAGAGAGCTAATTATGCTTGGTCTCCCTGTCCTGAAAATTAAAAAATGAAGGTACAAGAGGGGCAGGATAAGGATACCCTGAACTCCTGCACCTTGTGGGGGGGGGAGGAGTGTTCCCAGAGGGACACCACCCATGGCTGAAGTTTAAAAAAGTTTTTATTTTTGGATTTCCGTGATCCCACCAGCGCAGCCCCCTGGTCTCCTGTGCAGGGCCTCGTTGCTTCCAGCGAGAGTCTTTCAGGATCGGAAATTATTTTTTGTAAGTGGGCGGGGCCTGAGAGTCTATCATGGTATGCTGTGAATAGGCGAGGGCCATGGCTCTGATTTATTGTTTTGAGAAGTTCTTTGGTGAAGTGTTCATTCAGAATCTCAGTGTGGGCTGAATGACATTGTAATAATTGCCCGGTAAAATATGATTCTAGAATCCTAACCAATGATGCAAGGCTGTAGTTTTCCAAGATTGAAGTCTTGATTGACGTTTTCCAAGACTAAAAGATTTGCATTCAGTTTTTATTAGTAGTGATGTGATGACAGTACCTGAAGACTGATGATAAAACACGAGGCTAGGGAATGCCAGTCTGAGAATATTTGCATTTAGGAGAAGCTGATGAGAAATTGTAAAACACTGAACAACAATGGAGCTTATCTCCATCTCTATTGGAGGGGATAATGTCACCAGTGATGGAGTTAGCTCACAACATAAAACATTTGTTGAAGAAATTGCCAATTAGGGTTTAAAGGAGCATTTGAAAGGGGATGGGTAGAGTGTTGTCTAGTCAGCTATTAGGCACTTTAAGAAAGTTCCCTGAGTCCTTATCCCAAGCTTTGAAACAGGATTGCGTAGCCTATTGACAGCTCTTGTAATTCCTGTAACTAATTTGGGATGTTAAATGATCTTCAGTTTGGCTCCACTTCTTCCAGTGTCCATTGAAAGCCCTACCGCTGGATCTTAGAGTAGCTGCGGTTGCAGTGGTGGCTACTCTAACCTCAAAGCAGTGGGGCAATGGGAACGCAGGGGGAATAGGGTGGACACGGGGGAAATAATAAATGAAAACCACTTACCTGCCACTGCAGTCTCTGCCTTGGTGCTCCTCTCCTGACGCCGAGCACACTGCATAGGCTCCCAGGGGCCAATCACATCACTGCTCTCCTGCTGGTAATGGCAGCAGGAAAGCAGCACCATGGTTGGCCTGAGCGAGCAGAACTCATGTTTGCTCAGGCCCTGGGAGTCTGGGCCTTTTCTCCACCCGGCTCTGCAACTCAGCTTGGTGGAGAAATGTAAGTGCGCATGTTGGTTTGGCCGTTCTAAGACGGTTGGCCAAACAGACATGTGCACTTACAGTGCACAACTCTCCTCCACCCTAAGTAATGCTCCGTCAGGATGGCCTGTCCCCACCCTAAGGCTGGCAATTGGTTCAGCAAGAACAATAAAATGATAATAAACTGCTTTTATTATCGTTTTATTTTTCAGTGGGGCGACGCTCCTCCGCCATTAAGGAGGAGCCGCCCCTTTGTGATTGTGTCCCTTATGCTTTTAGGATGCTTTAGTGGTTTTTCTGTGGCAGAATGCTGGTTAGCTTTCAGATTACAAACTAATCAAGTGGGTACAACATAATCCTTGTGTGTGCCTCTTCTACACCAAAAAGTGCATGGTAAAGAAATAAAAAAAGTTAAACTGCAGACTCTATGCCCACCTGGCACTCCAGGCATCTGAGTCACTGACAGCAGGAAAACAGGACAAAATAGCAGTTAGAGTACACTTCACTCCCAGAATAGCATGTGAAGAGGGCTAGTCAACTCTGAAAATGTGTTCCATGGAGCCGGTGATACAGAAGGTTAGGTTCTTATTATCTTTTGTTAATCATGAAAAGTATTAACTTTTGAGAAATACTACAAATTGTAGTGGGATCCAGCAAGGCAATATAAGTGGTGAATACTGGATTTTGTTTGGGGCAATTTCTAAGTCTTATGTTCTCCAATTCTGAGCCACCCTAAACAAGCATATGCTGCTTTTACTGCAAAGTAACCTAAGTGATTTCTTGTGAGGTTTGCTTTCTGAGCACTACAATCTGACATCCATCTTCCTGTGAATCCACAGTGGAGGAAATCACACATCGTGGGTAGGATCTCCATTCCCTCTTTGCTGTAGTGTCAGATTTATTAAAGGCTTGCATTGCCCTTGCCGGACGCAAAGTGACAAAAGGGCAACATAAGCCCTTAAGTGAGATTTACTATGCCATGCAGTCCCCTTCCATGGCTCTGCATGGCATAGTAAATTTGGAGTAACACAAGGCACCACAAGTTGCTGTCCTATGTTACTCTGCCCTGGGAGGAAATCCATGGGTGGAGCGTGGGTGTTCCCATTCATCCACCCATGGTTTTTGTGCATTGCCAGATTTACTAACACTAGTAAACCTGGGAATGTGTCAAAATAGTACACCTTCCTATGGGATGAGTAATGAGGAGAAATATATTTATTTCTTCTCATTTATTCGTCTTCCTACGTGTGATGCATTCTGCTGCACACATAGAAAGACATAAAAGCCTCAGGATATTGCTTTTGTGCAGGAAAGTGTCCCTTCCTCCACAAAAACAATCCTGGCTGTAACCATGGTCTGGGGATCCTGCATTTGTGCTTGGCAGCCACAAGTGCGCCAGCGCAGGGAGAGAGCAGGAATGCGACATATCTTAGTATTAGTGCCCTCTCCATTTAATGCAGCGCAGCAAGTTGTCTTGCTGAGTTGAACCAAATGTTAGTAAATCCGCCACGTATTCCACGTAGTGATGGAGACCACAGTGACCAATTCCTGTGGTGGATGGTGAGGAAGTATATCGCCTCTGTTCCCCGCTAGCACCTTTTCTTCTGAATGACCCGCCCCATTAGGAACCCGTGTGCATAGAGGTGCTTCAGTGTAGCATGCGCCATAAAACTGTCCGACATACTTACTGTAGTTACTTGCTATGGCTCTCAGTTTTAGACTCACTCTCATTGTGACTGCACCATGTTTTTCAATAATCTGTAAGTAGAACATGGAATGAGTGGCCACTACGGTTTACAAATCCTCTCTACGTGTTCACCATACAGACGTAATCTCCTATCAGGATATGAGTGTAATGTCACATTCAGAAAAAATAACATTTTCAGAGCCTCATGATGAGTTCCCTTTTGCTACATTTCACATTTTGCCCTTGTGGTGGCAACTCTATCATTGCAGTGTCCTGAATTGCTCGCGGGTATGATGGATATGTCCGTAGGTAGGTACATTAGGTCACTGTGGCATGGGTGATGGAACTCAAGCGCCACCTCACAGGTGAGGTTCAACAAGGCTGAAACCGGTCTCAGCTTGCTTGCGTTGCATTTTGGAAGGGCCATGAGCTATTAAATCAGGCTGAAATGTTCCTAATGGAGCACGAGTAAGTCCCACTTGCAAATGGTTGGTTCCTGTTTGTAGTAAAATGATGGAATAGAATGTTGCCCATAGAAATTACCAGGGACTGAGATGAATGTTACCATCCCATTCACCACTCTCAGGGCCATATTATCAAGAACGGGCGATAACATATCGCCGCTTTAGCGGCAGGAAACTGCGGCTAAAGCGGCGATAAGGGGCTTGATAATAAGCCCTATAGAATTCCAATAGAAGCCCAGGTTTGATGTCCTTCACACCAGAACCTGGGCTTCTACTGGAATTCTATAGGGCATATTATCAAGCCCCTTATCGCCGCTTTAGCGGCAGTTTCCTGCCGCTAAAGCGGCGATAATGTTATCGCCCGTTCTTGATAATATGGCCCTCAGTCTTTCTTAATATTGACCAAGAGCATTTCTCGTGTGGGTGAGCAGTGAGCATGGTGTGCTTGGGAACCGCATTCATGGATGAAAGAAATTCTAAAGGAATCACAAGGTGAGTGACTGGGAAAAAAATGTTTGATGAGAATGGGGACTGTGTACAGATTCCCTATTGGTGCTGCTGAAAAACATCATTATGTACAGTGCACTTGTGCTGAATGCACTTGATTGCAGAGAACTGCTGGCTTGTGGGAGATAACAAAGCAGGCAATTATTACCAGTTAAGCATAACACTTCAAACATAACCAAAATCCTCGCTTTATTCACATAAAACACATGAAAAATGCTTTCCTTGCACTTATTTGCTTGGCGTGCTGTTTCTGTCCTTGTGAGAAGAAAGACGATTGTGCTGAATGCTCTCTTCTGTGTTTGAGCCTGGAATGGTGTTATTCATGCTATTCTGGCAGCAGAGACATGAATGTTTAACAGTTTCAAAGAAAAACTGATCCTTTCAAAGAATACAAAACAGGGGTATTTCCATCATATTTACCTTTCAAATTGTCTTTGATGCATTTTGCATCAAGATAATTTTCAATCCTTTCGATTTGTTCACATGCACATTTTACCTGGTTCTCCGGGTAACATTGGCACAGAGAAAACAGTCTGGGAGGAGGGAACATGTGTGGAATTCGGCTGTGATAACTCAGATTATGCAAAGCATCCCACATTCCGACCTGAATTCCGCCGGAGCATTGCCATGGGGACAAATGGCAAGGTGCATTACCAGAGTTTACCTGGGCGATTTTACCACAAGATAATTCCATCCAGGTCAGAGTGAGGCACACATACAGTTGTCTGGGCAACATTTATGGACAACTACTTGTTCGAAGCATCTTGAAAAACGCTTTAGAAAGCTATCCTCTGGGCCGGCAACCTTGGCCGCAGCCACAGAACAATATAACGTTAGATAAACTAATGTACCAGGAATATGAGTTCAGTAAAAACATGAACTCAACAGCGTTAACTTCCTTTTCATGGCAAAAAAAATAATGGATCAAAGACACTTCTCCATCTCTGGATGAAGAAAACGTTCTGTTTGGATCTGTTTTGGCAGCAATACACAAATCCTCTCTCAACCTAAATCAGATTTGGACAATTTTGAGCAGCTTTAATGGTACCACAAGCAGAGCCCCACAGTTTCCTTGAAAGCATGCAAGCCTCTTGCCCTTTCAACACCTCCTCGTCCCACCGCTGCGCCAACCCTGCATGGTGGCTGACTGTTGGTGCTGGTGATAGGCGAGGATCCTTCCATTCACAGAGGACTAAAAGTGGGGGTGCTGATGACTATTGGGGATCGTAACCCAGTGCAACGAGCAATGTTCTTTACATAAGCCACGCTCGAAATAATTCAAAAATTACATTTAGGAAAACTAGAAGGAACCCTGTTTCTCTCATCCAAAGCTGAGGTCCAAAAGTATGAGAAATGTGAAGAAAGGTCCTATCGACACCAATCCAAACATGCAGCAGTCTCTTTCTTTCTCAAATCTCTCAATGTACGCAACACGCCCAAGCAAATAATATCATGAACTTCCTCTGAGCCTTATCCAATGTGATATGGAAGATCAGGTGCGCTGTCTTGCCCCTAATAACATACCTTTGGGTGTGGTTCTACTTTAATTAAGCAATGCCATGGTGACAAAGTTATGCATATATCAGTAGTCCATCTGTTTCCATGGCCAATTACCCTGTAATATATTTTTCCATTGAAAATACAGTGGGCTGGGATTTGTCCATTTTTAGAAGAATGCAATACAGTTGAACATTTTTAGAGCCGCGGCCCGTGCAAGTAAGAACGGTGGGGCAGTAGGGCCAGGTGTAGGGGGGGGGGGATTTCGATGGATGATGACAAGGGAAAATTAATTATTTATTTAATTTTCCCTCATCATCGTCCGTTGAAATCCCCCCCCACCTGGCCCCACTGCCCCACCACTCTTATCTGCACGGGCCGCGGCTGCATTTTCTTATACATTTTGTAAACATATAACTTACCTTTGTTCCTTCTAACAGGGAAGGATGCTCGTCTCTATGTCTTTAGGCTCAGCACGATCCGGAAAGGCCTGGAGGATAACATAGTGAAGACCAAGTATGACTGTCGGGAAAATAAGCTCGAAAAAACTAAAGGTATCTCTTCATTCACTTGGATTTGGATTTTTCTGAAATTTATGAGATAGAGTGTGTGTGTGTGCGCTTGCGCGCATATAGATGCATTAGCATGTAGCTGCAAATTGTAATTCTAGACAACCAATGAGCAGCAAATTCAATTTATTGACATGTGGGTTAATTTTTGTAATTTTAAAAACTATAAAGCAAATGTTAAAGATACCTTTGGGCGCGGTTCTACTTTAATTAAGCAATACCATGGTGACAAAGGGATGCATATATCAGTAGTCCATCTGTTTCCATGACCAATTACCCTGCAATATATTTTTCCATTGAAAATACAGTGGGTTGTGGGTTAAAGATATGTTGGAAATCTTCATTAATTTGTGCTCCTCAGTTGAAATGAGGTGCAAAGATTGCTTTAATTGCAAATGTAAATTTATGCTGCGTGTTATCACAACATGTGAAATTATACTCATGAACAAAATGTTCCTGAGCACTTTTTCTGGGCACAAGGGACCATGTGAATTTATGTCTGAGTGCGTTCTTAAGAATATGACTCCTACTGGAAAGTTGTGATTGTTTGATTGCCAGAAGCACCGTTGGATTTTTTGGGGAATTCCGCTAAATCTTACATTTATTCCAAACATAGGTGTAAACATACTGGAATAAATTTACAATCTTTTTTGAATCGGGGGAACTGTGATTGAGCAAGAAGCTAAACGCTTGATTTTGTATTTTGTGTCATTATATCAGTCAGCCAAGTTCACTTAAATGGGTGTTTACTTCCTTGCCTAATCTTCATTTTTTTAGGCATGTTGAAGATCACATTATTCAGAATGCTAAAACATTATCTTATTTGAAATTGTAAACCGGATGTGACTATCATTTGCTTTTGCAGTTTGAAGCTCTTCAAAATTACTGGCCTGAAAATTCAAAAATGCAAAGTACATATAACCTAAAGTGAGTACATAGCTTGATTAGCAGAAATCTCATGGGGTCATTTTGGCTCAGGTGCAAGTCTGAGAAATGGGTGCAAAGAATATAGTACCTATTTTACTATTTTTGACCGTAAGCATCAGAGTTCTAATTTCGATGGTCTTTTTGTTTGTCCACTATCAACAAGGTGCATATGAGGATTATTGCATGTGAAAAACACTGTGCAAGAGCCAATAAGACATATAAAATGGGTGCAAATCAGTGCTTAGTTTGAGCCGGTGGTTTCTGGTGCTCAGCACCGACACTTAATTGTCAACACCAGTGCTTGTAGCACGAACTCGACCCAAAGGTGCACTTTTCAGGAGCACCAATTGAGGACACATTCATTTTTCATAGGCCTGGGGAGATTAAGTGATTTGCCTAGAATCACAGGATGTTGAGCCTACGCCATGACTCGAACCTGGTTCCCCAGCTCCAAAGTAGGCAGCTCTGGCCTTTATGCTACATCCTCTCCTCACTTGCAGGGTTTTGGTTAGTTCTGTTATAGGCGGCGCTAATAGCTTAGGTGGAAGGTGCATCCTCACGAGAGCCCTGGCACTTATTTTTCACAATTTAACCACTGGTGCATCCTTACGGCTAGAGCTGCTGACTTTGAAGCTGGGGAACTGGGTTCGAGACTCGGCGTCGGCTCAGCATCCTGTGATTCTGGGCAAATCACTTAATCTCCCCGCGCCTAACAAATAATGAATGTGTCCTTGTGTAATGTAACTGTTGCTCATGTAAAGCGCTCCAATACCTTTGGGTCGAGTGTGTGCTATATAAATCTGCAATCAAAAAGTAATCTTCCTTTTTTACACTTCAGAGCAAATTATCCACAAATAACATCTGCAATTGGCTGCAGGTGTTATTTGTGATGGGGCAGTTTTGCAGCAACAGTGTACTGATGATCTGGTAATCTGGTAATACATGGTGGAAATTAGCGACAGCTGGTGTTCTTCAAGACTTCCAAATTTTGCAGCAGATAGTTTCTAATAAAAATGGCAATTTAAAGGCTTGTATTGCCATTGTCACTCCATAGCTCATTGAGTTATGCCCTTGACATCCTATGCTTTACCGTCAAGCCCTCTCTGTGAGTTTGTGCCAATCTCCAAATGTTACATAAGTAACATTGTGATCTCCTTAAACAAATCCAGTTCTCATTGGGACATTTATAAGCTAAAAACATTAACCTAGGACTCCCAGCTCCTACTCCGATCATCACCAGCCAAATCAATAATGTTCTATCCAGTGAAGTCATCCCAAGGGCCTCATGCACACAATCACTATGCACTTCAAAACCCTATAACCTAGCTAACCACAGAAGTAGTTCAGGCCTTCTTTGTGCCACAAAAGCACTACTGTTACTACCTGTCATCCTGTCTCCCTCCAAGGAGTCAAACAACCTTCTACATGACTTTCACTCAGTCTTTAGACCCTGTAGAGGCACAGAGACCTTCTCAATTCCTGAAACCATGCCTGGATCTGTGCACTGACTATATTCGACTCTTTGGTTGACTATGACACCATTGATGACGAGATGCTACTAGAAGGATGGTCTGCATCTGCTGACCTCAGCAGAAACCTTACTTATCAAGTCAAATTAAACCCATTCCTCTCCAGAGCAGTTGACATCACCTGTGGCATACCTCAGGCTCTGCATTGTCACCAAGCTCTTCAATGCCTATGTTCCCCTCTCCACCAATGGCTGACACCTTAGACGTCTACATCAAAAGATATCACATGCATGCAGAGGATAAGTAGTTCTACCTCAAGTGTGAAGATTAACTTGACAACCATCTCCACATATGACACTGACTTTCTCTGGTTGATCAGTTGATGTAGAGTCATTAGCTCTGTGATGAAACTCTGCTCCCAGAATCTTTGAGCCCAGTTATTTTCTCCAGGTTTTGGCCACCCCCAATCCCTGTGGACAAGGCATTCAATTTGGGTGTACTCTGTAATAGTGATCCATATTTTACCCCAAGATTAATGTCCCTTGCAGAACATCATTTCACCAACATTGTTTGTTTAAAAGAGTTATGCTGGTGCTCCACTAATGTCAGAAAATGACCCTAATCCTCACCATGACAATGTCATACTTTGATTAATGCAAGAATGTATGCAATGGTCTACCCAGCAAATTCTAGAGCGTTCAAATCTTTGCAACTTGTTTGTTCCTTGTTCTGAAACTACACAACAACAATGTAACCATTCTTAAATCTCTCCAGTAGCTCCCAGTAAAAGAAAGAGTGATCTTTAAAATACATTTACCTGTATGCCATGGCAACTCACTGAACTATCTTGCAAACAGCTACTTCCCAAGTAACTGATCAGAAGCCTGACCTCCAACAACCAGTGACTGTTGTTGAACAGGCAATTCAGATACAAGATTGGATCGCTTCCACAGCTCCTCCCCTACCTCTTCAATTGATCCTGGAAAGTAACTATCTCAAATTCAGAAAATTGTTAATGACTCTCCTCTTTACACTTGCATTTGGATAATTGTATCCTTCCTATTGCAGCCCTCTCCAGTTGGATCCTATGTTCTATTGTGAGACTCCTAAGGCTTTTTTAAGACCTTATTTAAAGTTGCCTAAAGTTTGGGAGATGGATAGACCTCAAAATGTGACAAACATCCCCTATTCTTTAATGCACTTGTAGTAGGGCAGATGGGATATCCACCCCATTTGCGACAGAGTAACCGTCAGCAAACTCTAAATAAGACCTATAGTTTTATCTACAAGGCTGTTAGGACACTTGCTGATCCAATGATTTGTCATCATGTGGCAGACATTTTTGACAATGGACTATCTTCAGATTCTGTCCATCACTGCTGGAGGACCAACTGGTTCTGCAAATGTACTATAATACACGTCTCCATTCTCTTGAAGCTATACAAAAGTGATGTGAGGTAAGAGATGGGTGGCTAGTAGTGCAAAGGTAATGTACTACCTGCCCAACATTTCTGCTTCTTTGATCAATTTTGTTTTATAATTAATTTATATCCAAAGCTATTGTTACTTGACGAGTATCAGATTTTAAAACTCTACTAAGCAGTCTTATCCTCATGGCAAAAACACCGTGTTAACAATAGAAGGTCTGTCAGTTTTCTGTGAATTTGCTATTGTTTGCAGTGTCTGGTTTACATATCTTGAGATTATCACCAGTAGACGGTCCATACCCCACTGACCAGTCTTGATTCTGTAATTACCTTGTGTGACTAATCTTTACACGACTGTCTCTGTTTCCTAGAAGAGTCTTGAGTGTTTTTGATATATGTATGAATGAAATAATTAACTTACTATGTATCCCCCAGGTTGCCACTTGTATTCTATCAACACTCACAACAGCAACGAGTTGAGGATTGTCGTGGCCATCCGTAACAAGCTTCTGCTCATCACAAGAAAACACAACCACCCCAACAGCTTCACAAGCCTGTCTGTGATGTCTCCATCGTCAGAGTCCCCGGTGGAGGAGTTCCAGTATATCAGGGTATATTTACACCATTTAACAGCTATAGCCACCTTTTCTACTTTATATTACAATAAGCTGACACTGGTCATCAGTGACAGTCTTGAAGAAAGGCATGTTGTCCTGAAACTGACACATAGATTTCATGTTGTGTTCAACGTCTTCATTTGTACATAGGTCTCTAATCTTGCACCCAACTTCACTATCATACATGAGTTGAATAATGGTCCATCAGAAACTGTTAAATACTTCAGGAAAGATACCCCTGTGCTTAAGGAAGTCCAAGACACATCTGTCTCATGTAGATCTGAAAATGATCAAGATGGCTATGTAAAAACTATATATAACACAATGCTTGTTCTAGAGTAAATGGACCGCCTAACAAAATGATGCTTACACGCAAGCTCCAAAATAATATGTGCACCACTGTTAGTTGGCCTGGACAAGAAGGCTGCGTGAACTTGGAATCCCCTAAATTTGAAAGATTTATGGAGTTCAGGGAACATGATGAAGCCTTTGAAGGATTGACCCTTTGGGTTTGGTGAGATACAGGTATGCATTTTTTTTATAAACCAGCAGCATATTTTTTGTTCTTCAGGTCTTGTGGCTGTTTGCAGGTTTCTGCAGTGTAGTGTAGGCATTTTTTACCTGGATGTGTTTGTGCATTAAATAGAGAAAATAGTCTCTCTCCTATGATTTAGTGGTTCCTAAAATGTTTTGAACACAAAGGAAGGACTTCCTCTCTGCTAGTGTGAAAAAGAGTGTTGCACTGGCGCTTTAAATATGAAATATCTTTCTATGCTCATTGGCCTGTGTGAGTGATCTGCACATAGATAAGCCTATCCTCTCTGATTAAGCATGAATGTCATCAACAAATAGATGGTGTCTACAAGAGCAGAAGGTAGTCCTTTTCTGCATACAAGACCTGTGGGAAAACTGTCAACACATAGGAAATAACTTATCTGTAAAAATTAGAGCACCCATGCAAGCTAAATGTGACTGCACTGCCTGAGAGGCCTTTCTCTTGCACTGCCCAGAGTTGAAAAACTGAGAGCCCAATTCACAAAGGTAAACTTAGACCTGAAGTCTATGTTTTGACCTAAATTCTAAGTTTAGACCTGAAGTCAATGTTTAGACCTAAAGTCTATCTTTTGACCTGAAGTCTAACTTTAGACCTGAAATCTAACTTTAAACCTGAAGTCTAGAGTGAGACATGAGGTCTAAATGTACTCTTTAGGTCTAAAATTAGACTTCAGGTCTAAAGTTAGACTTTAGGTCTAAACTTACACTTCAGGTCTAAACTTACACTTCAGGTATATGTTTTCATTTGTGAATCGGAATCTGAAAGTTTATACAGGCACCTAAATCCCCAAGAACTTTCATGGCAGCATTTAGAAGCCTGTTTTGACCTATGAGTAGTCATGGTTTGCTTGTATTTCTCCAGGTAAACCCTCAAACACTACTGGTTACGTTTTTGGAATGTTTTCAATGTCCGAGTGGCAAGCCTAATTACGAACATAGGGACGGCTGGCAGGTACATATATTGGTGAGGCGGGCAAATGGGTGGACTGGGTGCGTGCATGCAGGCAAGGTGAGTGGCTATGAATAAAAAATAAATAAAATCGCTAACCTTGCATGCTGCACGTCCGACGTCCTCCTCGCTCCGGTCTCTCGGCTCTGAGTGCTCCTGCCAATTCCATTAACCAATCCTGGTGCTACTCTCATGCTGGTAACAAACACGAGAGAAGCACCAGGATTGGATGGAGCAGACTGGCTGACACTCCTTCAGGCCCTTGAGGCCTGTGCGTGGTCTCCAACCAGCTGTCTAAGACAGCTGGTCGGAGAGCTGCAAAGCACGCATATCACTTTGGCCGACACAAGAGAGCCATCTATGTTAAAAGCTTGACATGATTATGTATCTATGTTCAAAGCTTGATATGATTGGTGCATTCTTCTTCCAGGAATTTCTTGGTGACATATATATAACATTGGGTAGAATTTTCCATTATAGAATCAATTGACTAAAGCTAAGAACGGGCCATACACAGAAAGCTTAATTATTGTCATACTGTCTGACTGCATGCATTTAGCCGTATCTGCTCAGAATAAGACTACATACCTTTATTTGATCAGGCGTTAGCCAAGGCCTTTTAATTTTAGTAAATTGGTTTATAATACATCTATTATAGAGGTTTTCAACCACCCCTCGTCATACATTGATCTGTTTATGTGCCATTTGCATTTTTCTTCTGCCCACCACAGCATGCAGTGGTAAGTCGAGCGGATAAACCCACTTCAGTCATTGACTAACTTCACTGAGACTTTTAGCCTTTAACAAAGAGCACACCAACACACAGGTGCCAGTGCTATGGAGTAAACTATGCATGCAGGCACACAAAGGGCAATAGTGTGCAATAATAATAATAATAACAATAATAATAACAGTAATAGTAATAATAATAACAATAATAATTATTATAATAGTAAGTATAGTAATGAAAATAATAATAATGGAATACAACTACTACAGCTACTACTAACAACAATAATAATAACAATATTATTATTAAAAATAATAATGATAACAATGATAATAATAATTAATAAATAATAGGTTGCTAAACATTTTAAACATTACAAAGAGGAAAGAGAGAAAGACAACAAGAAAGAAAGAGACAATTAAACAAAGCAACAAAGTTCAAGTGCTTTCCCAAAACCTACAAAGTACAGTTGAATTGTCCTACGTACTCCATCGATCTACCGCCCATACAAAGTTAGATGGAAGAATGCAACCAAAAGGATGCCTAGTGTACCAGTCACTGAAACAGAGCTTGTTCAGCTCTTAATAGATCTTATGCATGTATCATTTTTTTTCCTCCTGTGAAATTTTGAATAGGGTGCAATTTTGTCAAGGTGGAATCAGGGAGGCTCAGCCACACTACCATGCTTCATCTTGCAAAAGGATGGAGCAATTTTTCACTGCAAATAAAGTGTGTGAAAACATGGCAAAGAGATCCCATTAACTTGAAACTTAACTGAGAGGTCACCATTAAAAAAAGATGTTAAGTGATCTACCCTTCAGCACACGGACTGCCAGGGGCCTTAAAGTAGCAAGCCAAACATAATTCAGCAAGCACTGCTTTGTATGCCTGTCAGACACAAATGAATGTTAATGCCATTCAGCTGCATAGAGCTATTACACTTGCAGACCTTTATGGCTACCAACAAGTTAAGAAGCAGTACGAATGATTGGAGGACATTGTAATCTAAGTGAATGATCAAATGAGCATCGTCATTGAAAGGCAACACAGAGCAGCTGTTGGATCTGATCATGTTTATGAAAGGTTTCATGTAAACGTTAAACAGAAATGGTGAGAGAGGAAACTCTGAGATACCAGAGAAAACTAATAAACTAGATGATCTGAATGGAGTTAGGGTCAATTATTGCAAGGGTCCCTAGAGGAAGGATTGAAACCACTTTGCCACTTATCCCTAAATCATTACTCGTCTTAGTCATATTATGAGGATTCCATGATCTACTGTATCAAATGCAGTGGACAGCCTCCTTTCTCAAGAATTTTTCTATTGCCAACGGCCACTGTGACCACCGCTGTTTCTCTACTCCTCCCTGGCTGAAGATCAGTAGTGATGGATTTGAGAGGTTCAATTAATCTAAATAAGTGGAACGCTATTTGGCTTCTATACTTTCCAAGAATGTTCTCAGAAAGTTGTCAAGAAATAAATAAGTTGTCAAACGTTTCCTTTTTATGATATCAAATTCATATTTATCAAATGTCACTATATTAAAAAAAATTAAAAAGAAGAGAAAGGGTCCATCTTCCTTCTTCCATTCAGTTAGAACTGTCTAAGGAACAGTTTAAATGTCTACAAGATATTGTGCAGTGGCTGGAACCAGCATAAGAAAGACGGGTATTTTGCATATTTCTTAAGTGATACCAATTGCATGAGGTTCATGCCTTTCATTACCTCTTCATGTGAGAGTGTAGTAAAGTTTAAATGTGATCGGAGTAGATGCTCATATAGATATCAAATTGATACCTTGAGATTTTTATCTTTATATAGATTTTTTGCATTTTGTTTTTTTCTACATGTTTTGAGGTAAAGAACTGAGCAAGTTTGTTACAAAGAATAGAGCGGGATCCACTTATCACAGCAAGATTGGTGCAAGGATGTTTTTATGACTGAAAATAGTCGACAGCAGGAATTCTCAACAGCTGCAGCAGTGGTGCACGGATAGTTATATTAGCATGAAATGCCGATTTCGTTTAAGCCTGCAGGCAGGTGCTGCTGGTAAACTCAAAGCTGTTCCAGCATGAGTGCTGGTGAAAACCTGCACTAAATTCTTTGGTGGCTTTTCTGTTCACATCATAGTAAAGACATTACCATTGTTGAAGGAGAAAAGGGGTAACATAACCAACTCAAGGCTTGGACGCTTGAGAATCAGAATGTATGATGTTACAACACGTGGTGTTACCACGCGGTAGGTAACAACGCGGCCGTTACAACGACTGCGTTGTTACCACGCGTGGCATTACATCGCAAGTCGTTTCAACGACTTGCGCTAGATGGCGCGCTGGACTTAGGAATAGTATAAATTACTATTCCTACTCCAGTTAGCGCAACAGCAGGGAAGGTGTTGGATTTAAAATCCAACACATTCCCTGGTGTTGCACGGCACCTAGCGCAAGTCGTTGAAACGACTTGCGATGTAATGCCACGCGTGGTAACAACGCGGTCGTTGTAACGACCGCGTTGTTATCAACCCGCGTGGTATTGCCAGCATTGTAAACACTGTCTCCCAGAGTATACATAACAGGTAACCATACAATGTGGCCTATTGTCATTGGGGGCTTCTGGTTACATCATACACCACAAGGCCAAAGGCTTTTTGGCCAGTTAAATTTCTTCAAGGTGTATTTAAAGAAAGGGGATTGTTATTAAAGGGACCATATCAAAATCAGTCTCTTTCAGTCTCAGATACATGTCCTTGTGGTCAGTTCTACACTCGGATAACAAGATAAGAGTCAGACGTGTCAGATAAATCACATCTGAACTCATGATAATTAAATCAGGACAATCCTTGGAGAATTGTTTAAGGATTCATGAAACTACGATCAATAAAGTAGACAATATGCTCAAAACCATTGGCCCATATGATTTTTTTTAAATTATTTTATATACAATTAAGTTTTGCACTCTTATCAAATATTCACACCGCAATATATTCAAAAGTGACCATGAAATCACATGTGCAATGTGTTTCTGCAAACAGGAGATTTGTCTGTCGGACCCGCCTGTGGTGATGTCATTAGTGGATGGACCAACGGGCGACAACGACAATATGATCTGTGTGGCATATCGGCACCAGTTCGACTTGGTGAATGAGAGCACTGGGGAATCCTACAGGTTACATTATGTGGATGCAAGTAGGGTAAGTACTTTAACACTGTATTTTACTGAAAATAATTATTGACCTTCTATGGATTGCAACAATTCAGTAGAACAATGAAAAGGATCTGCTGGGATTGAGTAACAAAAATATCAAAGTCTCAGGATCTACGATATTTCTCACATTAACTGGAAGGGTAGTCTGCTATATTTACTTATTCCATATTGGTGCTTGGTTAGAGGGACTGCAGTCATCTTAACCTCAAATACGCAACCACAGGCAGCGGAACGCCAGGTCTTTGAGGGTAGGGGATGCCCCCGGAAGTGGAAAAAGATCTGGCAAATGGCAGGCAGTTGTAACCGGATCTGGTGGCTTAGTGGACTAATGAGTCTACTGTAACAGCCTGTGTTTGACCTCAGGGTAACAGGTTCAAATCCCAGCGGGTCCACTCAGTCTTTCATCCTTCTGAGGTTGATAAAACAAGTACAGTTGAGTTGGGTAGCAATAAACATCTGTTATTCAGTGGCGAAATTCCCTTGGCTGACCATGTGCTTTACAAATACACGTGATCTTGGGGACGGAATGAGGTAAGGTATGGTTCTGATGCATTGTAGATGTAATAGACCCTTTGCATGGGGGGCTTTGCAGGGTTAGAAGGGTGTATCTTGGGAAACTGCAAGTATACTATTGTGGTATCCTGCATGATACAAAGTGCTGACATGAGGTTCTGGTTGTGTTCTTTAATAAAATAAAGTAAAGAATGTTTAAAAAAAATATTTACCCACAACTGCCCGTGTGTGGAATTGTTTTTTATGTTGTCTATGTTGCTACATTACAAGATAATATTATCTAAATCTTCACTTGTGGGGACCCTCTTTGTCTGCAGGGTTGCTGTGTTACACGCACTTCCTCATCATCAAAATGGACTTGAGAGACAAACCTGTTTGCACACTAGGTATAACTCTGTGGGGAATAATAGTATTTAAAACAGCTAAATCTCATTCCTGATTAACATAATTATGCGTGAGCGGATTTGTACCTTAAGAGTGAGGTTTGCTTGTGCAGAAATTCTAACAATATGTTGTAATTTCCTTTCAAGCAAGCCTGATCTCAGAGGAGCACTTCTTGGCATTCCAATGAGGTTCCACTTGTAAATCATGTGAATCCCCACTCACCCTACACCTTCATGGGTAGCCCTCAAATCATTGCTGGTAGTTCTTGAGATCAAAGGCACTTAGATTTACAGTTGTCAAGAGCAGGAGGCAATGCCTATTTGGGATGTTAATTAAGAGACATATAAAAAACTATTTCAAACTGCAAATACGCCTGTGTGATCCATTCCTGCTTATTAAAATGTAAACCTATCAGATTTCTTTGTGCCTCTTTGGTTATATTTTGGAGTAGTCCTAGGAGCTTGTGACTGCTGCATTCCCAGGTTCCTCCCTATATGCTATGGAACTTTTCTTGGCCATGGCAATGGCCAAGGCACCTGCTGTCCCCTCATGACCTCTTCTCCTTTACACAAGGGAGGAAAAGCTGCGATCAGTTGAGACAAACAAGTATGGTGCTGGGCTGTATGCCTGCTGCCCACTCACCCATTCATGCTCCCAGCATAACTTTATGTGAAATGATGGTGCAAAGTACTGCCCCAAGACTATACTCATTCAATATTTCATCTCAAGAGGTAGAAGGGAATTCTGAAAGAGTTCCTAAAAAGTTAATGTACTCCAAATGCTTTGGGATAAGACACTCATGGGTAATAAGACCAGGTCAGCTGATGACTCAATACATCTTCTTAAAGAAACAATTACCATTGACGTTTCTGCCAAACTTGGCCACTTGTATATCCTTCCTTTACCTCAGTGTTTGGGTTGTAAAATCTGCAGCTACATTTAAGTTTAAACAACTTCTCCCTATTAAAATATTGTAAAAAGGTAAGGAGTAAGTGAATAAGGTGACATACATGCCCCTCCTCCCTCACAAACTTTTCCCTTAAAAGGGAGTGTAGGAAAGGAGAAAGTCTCTACAGGTAGTTAAGCAATGGAAGCACTCAGCAGATAGCAGTTCTAAAAGGATATCTGAACAATTGGCCCCAGCGAGGTTTCAGAGGATTTTCATTTGTCATCGGTAAAGTGTAATAGGGATAGTGTGGTAGCCCACTTAAGATAAGAAGCCAGACAACACTGAAAATATCAATAGAAAATTGGTTCAAAAAGTCATGAAACAATTTCCTTGAAGTTCTAAATTGGATCATTTTGAGATACCGGGCCTCACACCCTACTCAGCAGATGTCCCATCCTCTGGATTACCTTGCCCCATTTGGAGAATGGGGTGAGTAGACCTTCTGATTTAGGAGCTGTTACTAGCTTCTCTGTCTGTAACAAACCATCATGTAACCATGTGCAGTGTGCCCTGGATGACACAAAAGTGTTCCTAATAAGATAACATTGTCCCAACATTGTCAGGGATGCTTTCCATGTTTGTACTGCTAATGCATATCTAAGAAGAGGAGGGACCGGGAGCTGTATTTAAGCAGGTCCTGCACACAAGCTCCAAGGTAGAACTGTGTATAAAAAGGGTGTGCAGTTCCTAAAGGAAGGTGCGGGGAAATGGAGGTCTTTCTTCGTGATGCCCTCACACACCCCGAGGGATGTCATGCTTCATCATTGGGCCAAGCTCCTCATCGGGCTGGCGCTGCAATGCCAGACGGGCTCCCGTAAACGGGGCTCTTTGGCGGAGATCTTTTGAAGAAGCCGTGGGGTGCGTGCGGGTGTGAGGGCTGGGTAGTGCACAGGTAAGTGGATTAAAATAAGTCTGGAGCAGTCCTATTCTGATATGATTTATTTTCTAAGGTAGCTCCGGCTTAATTAAAATAGTGTTGGAGCCCTAAGTGGATGCAATGTTCCTAAAGGGCTGTTACGGTGTAGTGGGTCAACATGTTTCGTGCCTAATCTGCCCCTAACGGGTCAAGTGCCACTTCATCAGGACCTAGAATAGTGAGTGGTGCACTACCATGAGTCTGGTTCCCTAGATGTGGTTTGATATCCAGACGTGGTAGAGTGGTACCCTAGTAGACTTATACTGAGGTAGTGTAGACCTATTAGAAATGGGGGGAAAGAGAGGGGGGGGGAAGGAAAAAGATCAACAATGGAGTGTTTAAAAAAGGACATTCGGCGCAGTGCTCTTAGGAACAATAAAAACAGCTATGGTGTAGCTGTCATGTAGCATGCGCATGCAGGTCTGGTATTAAGCTCTAAAATGGCTCAATTGAGTCCATGATGCCAGAGGTTATTATGTCATGGCGCCATGGTGCTACTATATGTGACAGGTAACTGATTTAAAATATCAGGCAAAAATTGCTATACATTTGTCTCAGAACGCCTATGCACATGGGAGTACACTTGCTTACACTAAGTGGATATCCATACTTATCAAATTAGCGTAAGTGATCTCGGTGAGTGACATGCACATGCATGTGCTCGTAGCAGTGCTATGGCTTTCACTGTGTGTGTTACCACTTTCCAAAACAGGCGTGAACTGTAGTACTGATAAGGGTGGCTAGCGTAGGGCGTTGCGTAAAGCCAAAAGCCCATGTCAGAATCGCTGATGTAGAAACCAGGGACTAAGAAGCACGCGATCCGAAACACCGTCGTACATGTAAACGGGAGTATCGTGATAGTTTCGTTTCTTACAAGCCAGTGCGGGCGGCAACCACAGTTATATAGTGGCCGATAGCGGCGTGCCTAGTGCCGGAAGGTTGACTGAACGGTTTGACCGCATTGCAAAAATACACGCACATCATACACGCACACAGTGCGGGCGGTAACCACAAATATATAGTTGCCGCTATCGGCGTGCCAGGTGCCGGAAGGTTGTCCCTCAGTAAGCCCAGGTTCGCGTTCAAACGCACCTCCAACATCAAAGACTTACTCGTCAACACCAGACCAAAAAGGAGTGTACCACCACCTCCCAATACTTTATGGAACCTGCTGCCGGTCACTGGCCACTATCCCTGCGGACAATGTGTAGTATGTCCCCTCACCCAAGCAACAAAGACAGTCTCACTGACCAACACTTGGACATGGAGGCAATACAAACACACTAACTGTAATACACGCAACTGCGTTTATTTAATCACTTGCCCCTGCCACCTTCAATACATCGGCATGACAACACGCCCAGCAAAAACAAGGATTACGGAACATAGAAGCAACATCAGATGTAAAAAGACCGATACAAAGATGTGCGCACACTATGCCGAACACAATCACACTCCAAATGATTTTCACTGGACCATCTTGGAAGCCTTCCAGAGCATCACAAAAGAAGCCCTGTTTAGGAAGGAACAAGGCTGGGTGTTTAAACTATCTTCTGACACCCGGGGCCTTAACGATGATATCCCTTGTGCTGAACTAAACCGTTAAAGGTGAGGCTCAACCACTACTACTCTTCTCAGCAGCCCCCTCATTGCCCCTTAGTATCTTGGCTGTATGGGACTGAACTAATCCTTTATAGGTTTTACACTCCCATCAGCATCGTGCTGTCTAGCACCTTGATGGACCTCCACAAGGTGTTATTTTACATTACAATTGAGTGCAATACCAACCCCTCCTCTGAGCCTATTTAGTGAATCATCAGCCTCTTTCATTCTCATACCCCTTCTGCCTGGACACTGCTAGACTTTGCTAGTCTTTCGACTCATGCATATCTTTTCACTACATGTGGCACTCATTGACACTACAATGATACATCCTTTAATCCAAAGTAGCTCAGAAACCGATTATACTCATTCTTAGAGACCACTTACTTAGCAATTACACTGACACGAATCCTACATGGTTCAACACCACATGGGTGTTGTCAGGCTCTCTCTTACACAAGAGTACGCTTGCCATCCAAGACCAATACACACTGCTGCATTACATGTGGCATTAATCCACAAGACCCCTTTTGAAAAAACCCTTTTAATCAGAGATCGCATAGACTGCATACATCAATAAAGTTGTATTGAGAAACATACTCCTAAGATGGCCGCCAAGGTTATCCCTCTAGCTCTGGGACACCTCTGACGCACACACTGCTTACTTAAGCTCCGGACCCGGAAGCAGCCGGCACGGGGCTCGGAGCAAGGGTAGGAACAACACTAGTTGCCTGCCACCCTTCCCCTCAGAGCAACGACGTGCTCTGCCTCCCCCGTAAAGCTGTAGACTCCTATACTGGGGGTGAGTAGCTTTGGTTGGCATCATCTCCACACATGTTTCTGGCATGTAATAGCGGCGCTACTTCTTTATCATGTCCAGTTTACCGTCTATACCTTTGTATGCGTATATTATCCGCCAATACCACTGTGTGCGTATATTATGTGTATATTTTTGCAATACAGTCAGACCGTTCAGGCAACCTTCCGGCACTTGGCACGCCGATAGCGGCAATTATATATTTGTGGTTACCGCCCGCACTGTGTGCGTGTATGATGTGCGTGTATTTTTGCAATGCGGTCAGACCGTTCAGTCAACCTTCCGGCACTAGGCACGCCGCTATCGGCCACTATATATCTGTGGTTGCCGCCTGCACTGGCTTGAAAGAAACTATCACGATACTCCCGTTTACATGTACGACGATGTTTCGGATCGCGTGCTTCTTAGTCCCTGGTTTCTACATCAGCGATTCTGACATGGGCTTTTGGCTTTACGCAATGCCCTACGCTAGCCACCCTTATCAGTACTACAGTTCACGCCTGTTTTGGAAAGTGGTAACACACACAGTGAAAGCCATAGCACTGCTATGAGCACATGCATGTGCATGTCACTCACCAAGATCACTTACGCTAATTTGATAAGTATGGATATCCACTTAGTGTAAGCAAGTGTACTCCCACGTGCATAGGCGTTCTGAGACAAATGTATAGCAATTTTTGCCTGATATTTTAAATCAGTTACCTGTCACATATAGTAGCACCATGGCGCCGTGACATAATAACCTCTGGCATCATGGACTCAATTGAGCCATTTTAGAGCTTAATACTTAATACCAGACCTGCATGCGCATGCTACATGACAGCTACACCATAGCTGTTTTTATTGTTCCTAAGAGCACTGCGCCGTATGCCCTTCTTAAACACTCCATTGTTGATCTTTTTCCTTCCCCCCCCTTTTTTTCCCCCCAATTTATAATAGGTCTACACTACCTCAGTATAAGTCTACTAGGGTACCACTCTACCACGTCTGGATATCAAACCACATCTAGGGAACCAGACTCATGGTAGTGCACCACTCACTATTCTAGGTCCTGATGAAGTGCAACTTTACCCGTTAGGGGCAGATTAGGCACGAAACATGTTGACCCACTACACCGTAACAGCCCTTTAGGAACATTGCATCCACTTAGGGCTCCAACACTATTTTAATTAAGCCGGAGCTACCTTAGAAAATAAATCATATCAGAATAGGACTGCTCCAGACTTATTTTAATCCACTTACCTGTGCATTACCCAGCCCTCACACCCGCACCCACCCCACGGCTTCTTCAAAAGATCTCCACCAAAGAGCCCCGTTTACGGGAGCCCATCGGGCATTGCAGCGCCAGTTCGACGAGGAGCATGGCCCAATGATGAAGCATGACATCCCTCGGGGTGTGTGAGGGCATCACGAAGAAAGACCTCCCTTTCCCTGCACCTTCCTTTAGGAACTGCACACCCTTTTGATACACTGTACTGCTAATGCACCACCTCTTTTAGGGTGCATTTCTAGTACCTGCATGAAGATAGTTCTGTCATTCAGCCCAGCCATGATGGATGAAGTGTCTCGCACCATGCCTCAGAGACAAAGAAAAGCAGTAAACGCAGTGTTTCTTCTACCACACATGCAAACTTCACAGAGCTGACTTCATGCCATGAAATAATCTGTACTGCTGAATTTGATGGAGGTGATTTGCAAATTCTTGGTCAGCTAAATGTTTCCCCTATTAACGCTTTCACTTTACCCAATAGCAATAAACAACTGTGAAAAGTGGCTCCGTATTTGAGTTGTCTAATTCTATTGGCTGAATCAAGTGCTATGCTCATATAAGTCTCTTACATTGTGGCCTTAAAGTTTGCAGTCCGAGTCGGGATCAGCGCACAGAGCAAGGTTTGTGGAGCGGAGACTGACTACCCAGAGGATATTAGGTTCAAGTTTGTTTGTTGCACAGGTAGTATTGGTTAGGATTTACAGAGTTTCACTTGCAGCTGAACATGGATTCTCTTCAGTGGTAGCAACAAGTAGTACTTTTTCTATTTCCAAAACCTGCTGGCTCCTTGTGATCAAATCAACCTTTTAAAGGTAAGCTTTTATCCACATGCTGCCTCGTTTTTAAAATGCTGATTTAAAAGAAAAAAAAATACAGTGGCATGACTTGAGGGTTAATGATCATGTGATGTCACTTCCTGTGATGTCAAGCAAACAGTCATCTAATGTTAATTTGGTTGCTCTGGTGAAGTTGGTGGCCTGAGACCTACGTCAGTGAAGAAGATGCATCCAGATGAAAGGGGGGCCTAATTGTTGTTGGTGAGCACTAGTGCTCCACTCACTTGGCCATGGAGTTCCGATAAGATTGATTCCAGTAGCAGCTGATCAAGACTCTGGCAACACTTCAAAAGTTTGTAAAAGACTTCCCATAAGGAACATGCTTTTCCCACAGTGCCATGGCACTCTGCATTGATTGTTTAATGTGCCTGCGGTGATCTGAATAATGTTAGGTCAATGTGTCTTACATGATCTCAAGAGGTTGTGGCTGGGAAATGTCCCTTCAGGTCTCTCTCAATGGGTAGGAGAATTTGTTAAAAACTAGATGAAAAGTTGTCCTTCAAGGGAGAGATTAGCTGCCGGGGGAACTGAGTTTCTCAGGAAGGCTTTGAGAGATGGAATCTGGAGAAAATATTTACTCGTGAGATACTAGCAGTTGGAAACTTGTTAGTTGTGGCAGATCTTCTGAAAGCATAAGTTCATTGATTTTCTGAGGAAACTGTGAGCGTGAGCACAGTGCTTGTACTTTAAGGTGGTTCTTTACACTAGGATATGCTAATCCTGTCACAAGTACCAAATCAAAATCCCTCAAAATACCTGAACCTTTGATGCCATTTGGCACAATCTAATGATTTACCCATAGGAAAAGAAATGTTAACTAATATAACTTTATGCGGGTAGTATGCCCTTCCAGTTAAGCACTCATTTGCAACATCTGATGTGACCTGTGGATTACAGATACAAAACCAGACAAAGACAACTTAGCCCTCCATCCCTCTGAGGTTAATAAACTGAGTATCATTGAATTTAAGAGTACCTTCTGTATTACAGTGCTTAAAAACAACACTATGAAGTGACACAAAAACTCATCATATTATTATTATTAATATTATTAGTATTGTTATTATTATTGTCATTATTATTTTTATTATTATTATTAGTAGTAGTGGTAGTAGTAGTATTGATATTACAAAGGGCAATGCAAATAATGTAAAATTATGCAAAGGTTCCACCACTTATACACCCTGAAGTGTGCGTTCATGTGCACATAGACAAAAACATACCTCATTTAACATAAAATGCTTAAATTTTAAATCTCTCTTTAAAAACTCTTCAGAACATTTTGCAAGTTAATCTGACTTGCCGCATATCTTTAGGGACTGTCTGGCATGTCACCATTTGAACATGTTTCTCTAGTTACTTAGGGGCTGATTCAGAATTTGGTGGAGAGAGTGCTCCATTATAACGGTGACGGAGTACCCTCTCTTGTGAACTGAAGGTTCGCCCGACTGATTAACAAATGGTTCAACCATAAGTATGTCAGCGACAGAAACTACTCTGTCCCCATTGCTGATATACTCATCTGATGGCCCTTACTCATTCGGAGGTTACGCCATTCCACCAACCTTTGACGGATGGTACCATCATTTTAACAGACACTGTCTGTCAAACTGCTAATATTTTGACAGGAACCACTGTGATGGCGGTTTCTGTCAATGTTTAGAGTTATCCGCAGGGCTGGCGGACAACTCTAAATTTGTGGAGGAGGAGGACCCTCGATATGGCAGGAGTAGAGTCTGCTAAAATCTAAATCAGCCCCTTAATCTTTTTCTATAATGCTAAATCGTTAGAGCAGTCCCAATTAGAGTGGGCGGTCAAATGGGCAGTTTTTACTCTCACTTACTATGAAAAAACGTGTTGGTAAAAGACAGTAAAAACATTTAAATGACGCCCACATCATGGAGAAAACTTTTCAGAATTTTGTTTTTGAAAAAACAAAAACATGGTACAGGTTTGGCGGACGAGACCATCATTTTAGTGGTACCAACTGTCAAACTTTTTAATACATTGACAGGGACAGTCTAACAAACGTTTAATTCATTGACAGGATCCACTGTGACCTTAATTTCTGCCAATGTTTCTAGTTGCCTGGAGGACCACTCTAAATTTGTGGGGGAGGGGGTTCCTCGGAATGCTGGGAGTAAAGTTTGCCCCAACTATAATCCCCCCTTAATCTTTTTCCAGAATGCTGCATCATTAGAGAGATCTTTGCTTTTCGAGGATCATAGAGTAGTTGGTTTGGATAGTGCAAGTAAGAGATTTAAAGTGTAATGTAACATAACTATGGTTCCAGGTCTGTGATGTTTTGAACTCTCTTGTTTCCAATGGGAGAGATTTCTTACTTCAGAGACAGCATTGGCCATCAGAAATAGTTATCATATTGGCTTACCTTGGTGAATTGTTATATTTGAGGGAGCATTTTTAAAAATGTACTCCTCGTCTGTCTTGTTGATTGATTACGTTTTTAGAAAGCCCAACCTCACTGAAGCCCCGTGTGGCAGGAGAAAGAAAGGATGTTATTAACAGGTATTGGCCACCGCAGTTTGCACAACACATTGCCACTGTACTTACACAACTACTAACCATCACACTGCTACAAGTGTGATAATTCGGACTGTTCGAGGCCACTAAAGCTTTAAGAATGGCTTGGGTGGCAGGTATTCGTTGTTTTTAATGTATATTGAATTAAGAAACAACTGTTTTTCTGCTCATCTGTAAATTACAATTCCAGTGTCACCATGTGGCAGCTGTCATAATTGCAGGTTCTGGCAATTAAGTGCCGGTGCCTGCAATTAAGTGCCGGTGCTGAGCACTGGAAACCACCAGCTCAAATTAAGCACTGGATCTGATAGATCTGCAACCTGCAAATTCTCACATTTTAAAAGTAATCCACTATCTCTTTTTGCACCCAGAGAATTATTTTCACCTCCTTATTTTTTGATCAGGTCATTTGAGCAAGGCTTTTCCACAGTTACAAATCTCCACCCCACATCTTACCATTCTCAAATAGATGCAAGTTTGTGTTTTTTACTTAATTAACAAAAGTGTCCCCAGTAATGCCTAGAAACCTGTGACAGTGGCAGGGCCCAGGCATACTCCTGTAACAATGTACACAAATATGAGCAGGCAAAAAAAGTTATTATGTTTTTTCTCTACCGTGAAAATATTTATAACCTAGAAAAAAAACATGGTGCCCTACACACAGTCTCGGGCATAGGCTCGATTTTGGAGCCCCTGTCTAAATTTGCTGACGCTTTCCTCCGCCCCCTGATCCAACAGACTAACACCTACCTGAAAGACACGAAAGCAGTACTACAGCTACTACAAGATCTGACCTTTGACCCTGAGAGACAACTCCTCTTGGGACTCGACGTAGAGAGTTTGTACACCAGTCTACCCCATGACGACACACTCAACATTATTGAGGAGATTCTTTTCTCTAACCCTTGGGAGTACCAAACACCAAGAAACCTAGTAATGGAATGCATTGCCCTGGCCCTAACCAAGAACTTTTTCTTGTATGAAGATACTCTCTACTTGCAGAAACATGGGACCAGCATGGGTAGCACTTTCGCTCGCAGCCTGGCTGGTCTCTATGTACACCATTTGGAGACTTGCAAAATTCTCCATCACGATAACCCTTCCAGGCACAACATTAAGACCTGGAAGAGGTACATTGACGATGTGCTGATCATCTGGGAAGGGGACATTCCATCAAACGAGCAATTTATGGAGTGGCTCAACCAGCAGAACTCCTTCCTAAAGTTTACCAGCACCACATCACGGGACCAACTAGTGTTTCTGGACCTAAACATATACCCGGAGGGTGGGTCATTGAAATCCACCACACACTTCAAACCCACTGCAAGAAACTGTCTGTTGTTATACGACAGTTTTCACCCGCGTCATCTACGCGATAATCTCCCGTATGGGCAGTTTCTTCGTCTCCGGAGAAACTGTACCAATCTAACAGACTACAAGAAACAAGCCTCAGATTTGAAGACTAAACTCTCCCACCGGCAGTATCCCGCCCCCATCATTGACAGAGCAATGAAGAGGGCGCGCAATAACAACAGGGAGGCACTTTTGGAAGACAAAGTTCCCAAGGATTCAGAGACCAGACCAATCTGCGTGACAACCTACAATACCCATTCCAACAGGATAACAAAAATTGTGAACAGACATTGGAAAATCCTGAACTGCGGTAACCTGAACCTAGAAAAACCACTGTTCGCTCACAAGAGGGGCAGTAACCTTAAGGACATGCTGGTCCACACACGACCACGCGCAGGCCCAGTCACGACAAACCACAATCCAACCCTACAACCAGTCCAAGGCCACCACCCTTGTGGCAACTGCAGCACATGCCACCTGACCAAAAAAAGCAGATGGGTCAAGTTTAGGAATGGCAGTGATTGGGAGCAAAGAAAATTCACCAACTGTAACAGCCGGAACGTGATTTACATGATCACGTGCCCCTGTGGTTTAGAATACATTGGGATGACGTCACGACCAGCCAAAATCTGCATCGGCGAACATAAGAGCAATGTCCGATGTAAAAAGAGTACTACGAAAATGGCGACACACTACCTATCTGCAACACACACAGTAAACGACCTACAGTGGACAATCATAGAACAACTACCGTCCGAGAGCGGCCTCCTAGAAAAGGAACAACGTTGGGTGTTCCGCCTGGGCACCAACGTCACTGGACTTAATGATAATATTCCTTGGAGCCAGTTTTCTTAAATGGAATGAACTTCTGGTTGACACTATGATAACTCATCGAATGATTGGTAGCTCATTTAAGCCTACAATCCCTCGCTCAGTTGGCTCTGTGTTTTACGAGAAACAAAATATATACTTCCCACAACTACCGGGATAGAGCAATGGGTTTGGCTAAGCTTATCCAATTTGTAGAGTTATACTGCCTCTCCATTTCGTTTGACTTTATCCTGTTCACAGCCCAACGTGGGTCCCTCAAAGAAAACCTCCTTTTTTATTCCTTTTTTATTCACTATAAATATCCCCGTATGGTGTAAATACTTTCTACCAACATCCTGTTGTTACCTGCATTTAATAAACTTGGTGCCCGTGTTATGCGCCTGAGCAACTGATGTACAAGTTCCCGGCACCATCCCGGGTACATGTCACCGCGGCAACCCTCCGCGCATAATTCAGACCTGCCTTGCCGATTCACACGGTCTGAACGGCGCAGGCGCAGACAGTTAGATAGTTAGCGGTCTAGCCCCATCGGGATTCGTCCGCTTACAGTTCCGGGTTAAACCTCACCGGAAGCGCTTCAGGTTTTGTCTCTTTAACTCACAGCTGCTAATAGTGACGCTCCGGTCACACACGTACACCGCACGAGCGGCGGGAAAATTAAGCCAATTAAGTGCAGCATAAATACCGAGAGCTCCCGGCTTCACATTAACCACGGAGCCGCGGAGGGGACGATCGAACGAGGTAGTATCCTGACTGAAGTAAGTACGGCATAGCCGCTTCTACGAGGCCACTCCTGCTGAAACCAAGTGAGGTTCCTACGCATCCCTAATGCAGCTATTCTCCTTACAGAGTGCAAATAGCACGGGGTCCCCACCGTTCTGAAGGCTCATGACGCCTCGGACTTCTGGATAATAAGTATGCGAACTTTTTCTTGTGTTGACAACTGTTTTCCATTCAAAGTAAACCCACAGTAACTAATAGGAATTGACCCATATAGAGTGTGTGTTTTATGTTACGTGTTGTGTGTGTCTAGTATTTGTTCTTTTTTTACAGGTCACTGCACCAGCACTTACTTTCTCAAGGTTATCAGTAGACACTGTATATATCACTTTTACAGGTCACGAACTTCACGTTGGGAGTGTTTCCACTCACCTGATGTTTTTCCGTACATTTTTGTGTTTCCTTTTCAGATTGATATAAAGGCATTACCTTGTCGCAGTACAACTGATCACAATAGGCATATTTTGCAACATTAATTCATTATTTCTACACATAATATGTCCTGTGTATAGACGGTATTATACTGTCCATGTGAGTAGGGTAGGGATCTGTGTACCCGTCCTGAAGAAGAAGCAGCACGCTTTGAAACATGTTGACACACGCAGGAGGTTTTGTACATTAATACATCACACCTCCACCTCACCTTTTTAACAATACCGGCACGGAGGCCTATTAAAATTCTTTTTATTCCTCACATGCTAGGTATTTTTTAACACTCACTTATTTATCCTTTCCTGACCCTACCACTCACCCCCTCACACATTACACATAGTGGTTACATCAGTGCTCCCGCGTTTTCGCTGGTTAGTAGCACGCCGCGTTCCGTAGAGGGGCGCAAAGACCCCTATGATGAAGCATGACACCAAGGGCCCTTTTGGTGTGTGAGGGGTATTTAAAGAACATAATGTACTTCCCACCCATGTAGGAAACACATCCAACCCAAGACCATCTGTCTTCTATCACCAATCTCTTGTGGGTGGATTCAATTTGTTTATTAATTATAGCTTGGGGAGGACGAATCCACTCCCTGTGTCCGTTCGGACACACTCTCTCCACTCCCTCCTTTGGTAGTTATGGCCCTACACACGCACCAGTTTTGGTTGGTGTTACCAACTCCCAGATGCCTTTTTCCTGCCATTGACATGAGTAGTCCTTTGCTAAACACTGCTGTGACTTTTCAGGCAATTCATATTTAAAACTTTAAAACATGGACAAACAATGAAGATAAAGAAAATCTAATATGTCCATTGCTTTGGTGTATTAAAATACCTGCACTCTTTAAATCTGAGGTTATGATGCATTTTTCAACTAGACCTTGAGTTTATGTTCAGTATTGTAATGCCATGATACCCCATTTACCTCCTCATCATAATCTTTTTATTTGCAGCATGATTTCAGTTGAGCCATACCCATAAAATCCAGCTCTGTGTAAAAAACACCTCAAGTTTGAGATGCTCCTGTCACATAAATATCTTCTCTGATAATCGTCATGTCCGTAACTTGGGGTTCGATTCATGCTGTGGCAAATACAAACAACTTTGCTGACACATGCACATACACACACTTGTGCAGCAGATGCATTAACTCAGTGCTATTTCATTGGCACTGCACCGGAGGCTTGCATACTGTACACAGATTGTGGCAGCAGGCGCTCAAGCAGTTGAGCTACCTTACTGGGACTGCCACCTGGGAACTTCAGGTGACACACTTTCTGTGGCAAGTGATGCAATCGACAAAAGTAAATTGACAGCTTTTCTCATGCATCAATGCGTGAAAGGCTTCAAGGACGTTGTTAACTTTTCACTTGCTTGGACCCATGTCTCCTTGAAACATACTACATGTTGTCCATTGAGAAAAGAAATCAAGGGGCATATGTACAAGCCCCTATCGCCACCATAACGTCACCTATATTGACGTTATGGTGGCGATAGGGGCTGCGCCTTATGTATAAGGCAGCGTTAAGCCACTTAACGTGGCTTAACGCTGCCTTGTACATAAGGCCCCCTTTCACGCTATGGTTAGCGTGAAAGGGGTGGGTAGTGGGTGTTGCGGTGTGCGTTCCACCGCAACATCCATTCATTTTGACGCTGCCCCCTATGTACAAGGGTGGCGTACATAGGAGGCAGGAAAAAACTGGTCTTAAGATGGTGAAACGAGGAGAAATGCATTATTTATCCTCGTTTTTGCTTTTTCCATGTGTGCTGCCTTGTGCTAAACTTAGCGCCATCACTGGGGGAAACGCAAGGCTGCACCACATTCTTGTAAATATGGTGCAGCCTTGCTTTTCAGAAGTGGGGGAGAGAGGCGTTAAGCCAGGAAGGCTAACGCCTCTCTCCTCCACTTCATTGTACATATGGCCCCAAGTGTCTTTAGACCCCCTTTTTTCAGGAGATTTACAGCAACCACTACATCCCTCTGATCGACAGGCACATGCTGTGCATGCCCGCTGTTGCAAAGATTATAACTCAAATGTTTCTTCTGCTTTTCAAAAAACAACAACACATGCACAGATCTTTCTTTTTCCTCCCACCCCACTCCAGTGTTATGCAGAAAATGACACTACATAAACACAAAAAGAAACCACTTGTCCTTGGGAGGGGTTCCCGCTGCTTGCACTGGACTGCTGGCACCACATCAAGGCGTAGTAATTGCCACTGCAGCTGCTTCATCCAATCAGTGCAGCTGGCCGCAGTGCTGTCATTTTGCCTTTCCAATACCTGCCCATTCAGCCGTAAAGAAACACAAGGCTGCATTCCTAATTGTTTTGTTCAGGTTTCAACTACAAATATTTTTAGCTCTTCGATTTCACACTTTGTTCGGTTTTATCCAGAGAACAAGTGGTATTCAGCAGGGATTTTTATAAAGGTTGTTTTAGTTCCATTTTAAATGAGTGCTTTGCAACAGGATTCATAAAACCCTTCCGCTCTTAAAACATAACTTTGACACACATGAAAAATGAGAAATTGTCAGAAAAAACGGGCAAGTGAATTTCCAATGTTCTAGTTTAGATGGACAGCAGCGTTACCCAAAATGATGGGCAGAATGTAAATAAGTGGCCCAAGTCTCCCATATTTTCACAGATATTCATTGGCCTTGGGTTAAATGGGGGCCCCCTTGAGATGTTGGGGGCCCCTGGAGAGTTGGGAGCCCCGTGAGTCACAGGAGCTGCATGGGCCTGCGTTAAGCCCCTGTAAAAATGGGAAGAGTTGCATCAGGAAGCATCTAGGGACCCTCCAACACATAGGGCCCGATTACAAGTTTGACGGTGCGGCGGCAGGACTGCCCCCAGCTGCACAGTCAAACCAGCGTGACAACTGCCCCCCATATAATGACTTTTAGTCATTTGTGGGCGTTTCCTTTGCTGTTCCCACGGCGGTGCCTATAAAATAGGCACCGCAATCGGAACGTCAAAGAAAGTTCTAGCATGGCATGGACTGTTAAGTCCATACCGTGCTGGAACTGGGGGTCATGCAAACAAGGGGCACATGTTGTGCCCCACTGGGTGCATTTACAAGGGGTGAGGCACAAGGGGGCCCTATTTCAGCACCGCCACTGTTTTCATGGAGGAAAGACCTCCATGAAATCAGTGGCGGTGAGGAAAGTCGTAATATGCTTGGCGGGACTAAGGCGGTCCCGCCAAGCATATTGATGTCTCTTGACATCAATATGCTTGGCCCAAATGGTGGTTCCCTGGCGGAGTCGGCGATCCTAAGGCGGCATGACCGGCAAGGTCATAATGTGGCAGTCGGAAGACCACCACCCCACCATGAGTCTGGCGGTCCTCGGACTGGCAGACTCATAATCAGGCCCAAAAAGTTAAAAGTCTTGACTCATTCCAAGCAGCGAAGTAAGCTTCGAATTGCGAAGCAATTATGGCATGTGATAATTACTGCACATGGTAATTACCGCACCATTCATGATTCTATTGTACATAGCGCTACATACTACACAGCATTGACAAGCACTGTAAGTACTAGAGGTAAAAAAAAGCCCTGCGTCTCACTTCCCTCCTATTTACAACAGCTCAGAGGCCTCCCGGAGTCCTGACTCGAAAGCCGCTCTGCTAGCCCATGCTAAACCTAGATTTGCCACATCGTCAGTACTTTACAGGCATGGATGGAATAGTCATGTCAAAATGGGTACAAAACATGCCAAGTGAAAATATTTTACTTTGTAAAAGGTTGCCACCTTTAGCTGCAACCCATCAGTCCATCGGCCTCCCCCACCTCTGTCCCTACTACCCTCGCACATCACCATGCGTGAACAAAGTCAACCTAGAAACACCTTGATAAAGGACATTCCTGGATATTTTTAGTGACTGACAAGCTATCAACCTCCAGCACCTTCCCTGACCTTATGATGCAACAATGCTGAGGAACATTGCACCACCCAGGAAATGACATCACCCCCTCACAGGGGAGGGCGTGTCTCCGACTGAGTATCTGCTTTACAGCTACGTAAGGAGGCTTCCTCAGAATAGACCTGCAGGGTCAAACTGGCCTATAAGGCAATCAGGCAGTGCCTGATGGGCTGATCTGACAATTCAGTGTTTGGGCCGATATTTTGGCTGTTTGTGGGGCTGTTTTATGATCTGCTGGGTCATTCTTTACTGTTGATTTACCTGATATTAAAACAAACATTGCCTGCAGTAAGGTCAAATCCATGCAGTATGCTATATCTCGTAAATTACTTATACAGAGAGTCCTTACCAGTTCAAGACTGCCCCAATTTACAAACATGGGCAACTTTTTATAAGTTATCTCATTCACTAATTAGGGCCCCTTTGTTTTTCCCACAGTCTGAGTCTGTGGACATGCTGTAGGCGAAGTGAGCCTGAGACAAACAATGATTTTGCTTACTTGTCTTTTGTCTGGCTGATATCCAGGCAGCAGTCTCTCACCAGTGTGTTTTAATGTTGTTCACTCAGACCACAGCTGCATCCATCTACACCTCTATGCTGTCCAATACTGCAAACAAAAAGGACAGGGATGAGATACTGTCTCAAGACACCCTCAAATCCATATTGTCTCTAGATACCCTGAAATCATATTGTCTCAAAATACCCTAAAACCCATTTTGCCTCAAGATACCCTGAAATCCAGAGGTAGGCTGTTCACGGAAGTGTAGAGGCCTGTTTCAAGGGCTCTCAGTAACTCAGAGTGGACAGACAAAAAAGTGCCTCAAGGGGAGGACAAAGGAGAGTTCAGGGAAATTCCAGAGAAGAAAGATATTTCAGTGGCACTAAGGGCCTGATTTAGATGTCGGCAGACAGGTTACTCCATCACAACGGTGACGGATATCCTGTCTGCCAAAATATGAATCCCATTGCGAAATATTAATCTCATAGGATACAATGGGATTCATACTTTGGCAGGTGGGATACTTGTCACCATTGTGACGGAGTAACCCATCCGCTGACATCTAAATCAGGCCCATAAGCTTCTTTGAAATCTGTTAGATTCCAAATTCCAGACAACAAACAAACCAGGGCAGTGACAAATACAGCACAATGTCGATCAACTACAATTTTCCTAGAAGGCTGAAGAGGGCTACCTGTGTGATACAGACAGTGAAGGTTCTAGATGTCCATGTAACGTGGACGCCCCAAGTTTGAAACCCAACATGACCACCTCCGCCTTTCATCCTCTCAAGGTTGATTAAAGAAGTGGCAATAAATTGGATATTAGGAGTACGTGTTATTTGTAGTGGTACAAAACAGATAACATAAGGTAGCAAGCACTATGCCAAACAATAATAAAACTACTACAACTACTACTACTAATAATAATAATAATAATAATAATTACTAGTAATACTAGTAGGAGGAGGGGAAGGATGAGGGGAGGCAAAGTAGCAGTACTATGATTATTTTTATTATTATTATAATGCTACTGAAGAGTTTAGTATCAGAAAAGAATAGAACAGAACTTTCATTAAAGGCTCTGGCCTGATTCACAAAAGTAACTTACAGTTTTGAGTAAGTTTACTCTTTTAAGTAAGTGTACTACTTTTCGGTATTCACAAACTGCACTTTTCTAGTAACTTACGCTTTTGTAGTAACTTACACTTTTGTAGTAAGTACAGGACAACACATGCCCACCCAGTGGTACTGCAACACCTTTACATAGAAAACAATGGAGGAAGGGAAAACTACAAAAGTGTAAATTACTGCAAAAATATAAGTCACTAAAAAAGTGCAGTTTGTGAACAGCACTTTGTAGTAAGTTTTGTAGTACTATTAGGTACTACAACACTTACTACAAAGGGTTGTGTATGAATCAGGCCCATAATTTAATTTCTTGGGGCCATCAAGGCAGTTCCTCAGTTTGTATTTTATGACATGAGTGGGTGTTTCAGGTGACATCACTTATTATGAAATGCTTCTGGACTTGTCATGTGATTACTTACTCTCCTATTTTTCTCAAGAAATTTGCTTTTGCATGTGAGCACTAACTGGGGAAATGCCATTCAGTGAAATGTTTTTCAAGATCCTGGTAGACTGAGAGCTTTCAGTAGGGTGGGATCATCAACCATGCAAAAATAAGATAGTTGTGGAAGCAAGAAAAAGGGGCGTGATGCATTTTGAATTAGCTTACAGAGTGGAAGGTACACAAAGATCAGGGGAAGAGTTACAGCCTTTCTGTTATGCAATAAATGCCCCAAATTAAAGAACATGACTGCACAAAAAATTAAGAGAGGTCAAGGAAAACAGGGCTAGGGAACTTTCAGGAGTGGGATTATTAAGAATTACAAATTATTTGATATCTAGCTTTAATGGTGAAAACATTATTATTAATATTGTTATTATTATCATTATCATTACTGTTATTATTATTATTGTTGTTATTATTATTATTAATATTATTGTGTGTTAATAATAATCATCATCATCATAATAATCATAATCATAATACTAACAATACATTTTACACCATTAAAAGCTAGATTTCAAATCATTTTTAATTCTTAATAATCCTACTCCTGAAAGTTCCATCCGGTTCATATTGTCTCAGGATACCCTGAAACCCATATTGTCTCAGGATACATATATTAGGTATTTACATAATTATTATTATTATTAGTATTAATATTATTGTTATTATTATTATTATTATTATTATTAGCACTAATACTATTACTTCTACAACTAATTGTAGTAATATTAGTACTATACGTAGTATTATTATTATTATTATTAAGAAGAAGAAAAAGAACATGTTTAATATTAATATTATTGATCAGCATCTTCATCACCATAGACTATTATCAGGATTTGAAGCAGTAGTACTATTAGTAGCAGGATGTGGATGCACAATGCAATAATTTTCTTTTATTAATGCTGTGGTCTAGTTATTTTACTAATCTTCTTGAGAAACACCTGGTACCTTGGTACCAATGCAGTGCTCAAAGACTATTTTGTTTATTACAGATTTCTCATAATTACATCTTCATCAATGAATTTCTCCATTTCAAGTTTTAGCAATTCTATCAGCCTATCAAAAATCAGCCTGATATTGTGTCCCTTATCCCTTAAGTCACATGGGTAATACTGAACTAAATTTTGGTAGGTTGTTTGGTAATTTAGTAGATATTGACAGGATAAAAAATGTTTTCCATCTACATATTTTTGCTTTTGGAATACCTAAATATCTGATATTAGATAAATGAAGGGCAGGACCATGTGGTTTGTCTATTTGTTTATGTCTATACTATTTCCTCCACTTCCCATTTAATATTTAGTCTTCTATTGTGCTCAGTCTTCAGCCCTAAAATAGTTGGTGAAATGTGAAACTCATAAAAGACAAAATTCTAGGAGCAAAAACATCCCAGCAGAGAAATCACAGGATGGACTGGGTCTGATAGGGCAAATATCTGAGAATGGTAAAGTTATAGTCGTTGCAACCAGTTCTTAATTTAATTCTGGCTATCACCCTTCTTATGCCATATACAGATGACAGGGTGGTCTGCTATAGTAACGAAGTTTAAACACCTATCTGCACTTCACAGTTTAGGCTACAACATATAGTTGAAGTAAGTAGACGTGGAATTAAGAATAGTAAATCAATACTTCCCTATCTTTGCTTACATTGACGATATGTTGGTAGTTGATACTATGTAGTTGATACACTTGCAGGTTGACAGGGACTATAATGTGAATGACAACAGGTGAGTGCTGAGTTAAAATCCAATATACAGAGTACAAGTAGGTTTTCCAAAATTTGTATTGGAGAACAGAACAGTACCAGCCTACAGTCCAGGTAGATGACTCCCAACTCCCAGGATTGTAAGTTGGTGCCTTAAGCCTTGAGCACCGGGACACTCTCTGAGTAGCAGTGCACTGTACAGATTGTTATAACACAACATAACTCCTCATCATTCTACAGCCAAACATATATAGCTGTCTCTGGCATGAGATGAGAGTTGGAAGAAAACAATTCCTTAAAGCAACATTCAAAAGTGTATAAATATATAACATGCCTTTTGTTCAGAGCACTTGTACTCTCCTTTAAAATAAAGTTGGATCCTATGAAGCACTTACCGCAGCAGTGATTGTAATGTCCTATTACGATGAATGCTAAGAATAGCCTCTGTATCCAGTCTGCCCACTACCCTTGCCCATTATCATTGCAGGTTAATTTTGTTGCAGCTATTGATGTGTATGAAGACGGGGAAGCTGGCCTACTCTTGTGCTATAACTGTGAGTAATTTGAAAATATCTCTAAATTTTCAATGTCATTCTAACTTTAATGTGAGAAGTGGTGTATTCTATGGACAGTGGGAGAAAATATAATTGCAAAGCTGTGTTGTTGTGGAATATTTGTGG
Source organism: Calotriton arnoldi (assembly GCA_963921515.1). Classification (NCBI taxonomy): domain Eukaryota; kingdom Metazoa; phylum Chordata; class Amphibia; order Caudata; family Salamandridae; genus Calotriton; species Calotriton arnoldi. The sequence goes on along the minus strand of CAWUFW010002144.1, from coordinate 2,218,549 downwards.
GGAGTTTGTGTGCACATAAGGGAGTGGTGATAAACTGAATATTGGAAACTGTTAAATCTTGCCCAACAAATTATACACATTTTTTATGCCTTCCCAAAACCAATGAATACAGTTTTCCATTTTATGATGGAGAAATAGGAGCACACTGTTAGCACGAAGAACAAGGGCATTTTCTGACCAGCAGAGTATTTTTAGTCTTACATTTTGCCTTGTATTTTTTCCTCCTCACTGATCAACAGCCTTGAAAAAGTCAACCCTGTGCACGACTATGGGGAGAAACATGTGTCGGTTGAACAACAAGAATAGAAATTTTGGCCAATTACCAATTGAAATAAAATGTTTATTTGCTAGCCTCTATCTCTCTAGTATCAACCCTCACTTCTATCTCTCTAGTTTCAAAATTCTTTGCCAATAATTTGTTTCTAACCGAAAGATCTGTATGTTAGGTTTGTTAATACTCATAAACGGTAAGGATGGCCACTGCATACTGGGTTGAGATGAGCACACTCATTTCACGTCTACTTGCAGCAGGGCTGAATAGAGGTTTAGCAAGCGGTGAAATGGTGAAGAATAGTGTCAATTTGTGTGATCTGTCACAATTTGCAGAAAAACAATGGTAAAGGATGAATGTGTTTTGGATCAGCTGTTCATTGTACCTGTTAGAAATCTACCTGGGGAGGGGACCTAAGTTCTGGCTCCCACAAAAACCTGATTGTGGGGATCCTACAGAGGCAAAACAAACCAAAGATTTCACGAAGGAAATGTGTGCCACATTTTGTAATGTGGTCAAAGGTTGGAGGCCTCATCATAGGTAGGTTTTGTCAGAGTTCTCGAACAGCGAACTACTAAAGAATAAAGGACGAACTGTGCAAAAGTAAAAATAAAAAAGTCTCTTTGTACTAAAAGTCTCCATGCACTTAGTAGAAAGTTTGCATTGGGAAAGGTAGGATTGCTATGCATCAGATATATAATTTGTTCCTAAATTAGCACCTAGAGGGCAAGCCAGAGACCATGATCATTTACTAGATCACCTCTGTGCTCCCAGAGCACTCACACTCGCTCTTAGTGCTGCAACAAAGTCAGTAACTTTGGTAGAGGTACACGGATTCTCTTTCTTGTTGTTGCAGTCTTTAAATTAGGAGAACTGATAGTTTAGACTAGGGACAGGGGATCTCTGAAGCTTTCCAATAGAGGATCCTGCCCGCTTGCTTTAGTAGGTCTTCTGTGCCAAGGTGAGGCAGGAAGACTGGGTGAAAATGAGGAAGCATCAAAATGCAGTTTTTCACTGGCTGATCACTATATGATCATGTCCCAGGTAACAAAATTGGTTGTCCGAGCAAACATAAGATTCTTACACCTCCTGTTTGCAGCCTGTGCAGCCACTGCACAGAGACAGAAATACAGATTCAGCTCTCACCTTACTGGTGTGTCTAGCTCATGTGTATGGCTCTGCAATGCCCTCACAACTACCAGACCACTGTACGAGCTCATGCACTTGAGTGTCCCACAGTAGGCAAACAGGGCAGAGCTTAGGCTGGTTAGCTTGTTGGGCCACCTGAGAAGAACCCTTCTAACCTCTGGATACAGAATACACATTTCTTCTCTTCACGTCACATGAGACACTTGAGGTTTCTAAACTGCTACAAAAATCAGTGGCCTCAAACAAGACTATATTTAGGTGACTACTGGAAGTCAAATGGTTACCTTTCTAAGTCTTAAAGCCCTCAATCAAAGGGATTGTCTGTGTTCAGGTATTCCATAGAGGGTGTCCTATATGCTGGTTTTAGAGCAAGCAGATCTCGGTTACTACTTTCAAGCACAAACATTTTCTTCCTTAGTTAGTTCCTTATTATGAGGCAAGCAGAGCAGATTTCCCACACAGAATTCATTTCCACTCAAACATGAATGTAGGGCTACTTTACTTGGATTTACAGGGTCAGAAATATTCTACCCAATTTTATTGGCTAGGCAAAATTGCCATTTAAATCGCTTTAGGGTTTGGCTGTCGCAGCAGCCAGACCTTGTCCCCCAGCCCCGCCTGAACTCCTTTTGGGCCCTCTTCTAGGACACTTCTTGTTCTGCCTCCTATCCTCCCACACCTATCCAACCTCACCCTTCACAGAAGCCCCTGCTCCCATTTACCACGTGTCCCACTGAGCCCAGTATAATAGTTTCCACAATGTTTTGTTTTCCTACGTTCCCCCATTTTTATTTTCCCCAGTTGCTTCCAATCATTTAGGAACCACATCTCTCCTGTCTGTTCTTAATTTTCCCACATTCACATTCTGCACAGTGTTGTAAAAATCAGTGTCTAAATTTCCCACATCCTCAATCTCCTTGGAGCATAATTAATCCCAGTTTCCCTTGTTCTCTGGTGTCTAGAATCCAGAGCTGGATTGGCCATTGAACACTCTGGCTTTTCATCAGTGGACTGCTGGCTTTAGATGTGCTCTCAGAGTTAACTGGTCGTCCATCCTTTAACAAGGTCCCCATTGCTGCATTTTAGTCATGTCCTTCCGCAGTGTGGCATTGGCTGGAATATTTTTTCCAGGATTGATTTTGGTTTCCAGTCCGGCCTTGCTAGTATCAGAAGGGGCTGAATGGAGACGAAACTTAGTCCTGGAAAAGCTTCCCAAATTTGCAACACAAAGCAGGGGTAGTCAAGTAGAACAGGGAACTAAGAGATGCTGGGTTATCGCCCCTATGCAGAGCTGCAACCTACATGGAAAATGCAAGAGTTCAATTATTTGTGACTCGTGATGATGGAGATGTTAGAGATTATATAATATCATATATGCGATCTGATAAATATTTTTGTCATATTAGGCCAGCAAAGGTGTAGCTGTCAGGTAATAGTAATATTTCACACCTGATTATAGGGATGTTAGAAGACAGTTGGGGAACTAATTTATCAAACTTAAGAAAGTTAATTCTTTTCTTCCTTGTTTAGACAACTTACTAAGGAAAGATCTGGCCTAACTACAGATGAATTGTTTGGTTCCAAGATGTAATTCTGTGGTGTTGATGTCTGATAATTTCAAAAGTAATAAAATGCATATATTTTCAGCCATCGACATGATTTCAATTCTAATTTCTCAAGAACTGCTGAATGGATTTACATCAATCCAAATAAGGCACGTCATGGATTAATGAGTAAAGTTTTACTTTCATGCCTAAAGTGGTGCAATTCCATCCAGCAAATATTATTGTAGACTAGAGCAAATATTTCTATGGGAGTTAAAATGGGAAAAGTCAATTTTTTAACCCCTTTACCTGCATACACACACACCCTTGACGGATGTGCATGAATATTACCAGGCAAACCCCAAATCTTTTAATTTGGAAAATTTTGTGCACATTTGCCAAATAGCAGCAATGTTATTAAGAAAACAAAAAAATAATTTTCAGTGGAAACTCTGACATAATTGTGACTACACATGCACTATGGCATCCTCTGTATTTAATATATATATAACACAGTAGTGGTTGCCACGGTGTAGTTAAAGTTAGGTGAGAGTGTCCATAGGAAGCGCATTTATTTTGTTTTACTAATACCTTTGACTCAGTTTGACAAATCTTTTCTAAACCTTAAAAATAAAATCATCCACTTCCTAGAAAGTGTTGTACTAATCTGTCAAGACAAGAAAAAATGAGAAGGGGTAATTGCAAAATGTTGATTTGTAATGTTGATTCCCATTGGGCTGTTTTAAAGCAGACACAAAAAAATGGATGGACAAAATTACTCCATATTTGGTAAAAATTTAGAACTTTACTCAGAAAGAGCGCTTTTCAAAGTGTAAATCTGTTAAGACAGTTTTTGAAAATTCGCTTTTAAAGAGGTGCTCGGGGTAGTCATAAAGGGGTTAGAAAGTTTGCTGCATTTGGACAGTTCGCCCTCCAGAAGTCCTGCTGGACCTTATTTTTTATAAATGAGGCCTTCTGATTGACCCAGGGACCAATTTCCTCCTTAAGCCATTTCGGTATCACGATACCTAGGCTGGTACCATGGTACCGAAAGATTTGATTGGCTGGCTGCAGCTAGAAGCAAAATGTTGCTGCCTCCCTTAGAGGACTTGGGTAAAATAGTCCCCAAATTTTAAGGACTCCTACTTTATTGCCAACATTGGCCGATGTAGATCAAGGAGGATCTGATGCATGCCAGTTTCTCAAGATATGCACATAACATAAAAGTATATACAGGGAAACTAAATGGAAAAACACATAGTTAATGGCTATCTTGAAAATGTGCCATAGATCCAACAATGAAATTAGCCAAACATTGAAATTTAAGCTAGTTCATGCTTATGTGACCCATTTCCAAAGCAGAAGAGCAAAATTACTTTTGAAAGCTGCCTTGATTCTTGCCACTAATGCCTCTTTCAAATACTGAATATGTACACCTGCCTGGTTAACATGGTTATGTTAAGCCAAACAGTGATTCTCTGCAGGCTGAGTCCATTTGGTTGAACATCTTTGAAAGTTGTTAAGTTTTGTGAGTATATTTAAATATTCTCTACTAATATTGCAGGAATGTTCACTAATACCTATAATATGTTGGTGTTCTCCTGCTCAGAAACTAAACTGATGTTCTTTTCTTAGATCTGTGCCACTACAAGAAGGTTTGTCCCTTCAACGGAGGCTCCCCCTTGATGCAGAGTTCAGCCTCAGACTTCCAGTTCAGTTGGAACCAGGTTCCTAATGCAGTTGGTAAGATATCAAATGTATTGGGATAGAAGAGGTTCTTCTTCTTATGCTGTTTTTTCTCTTGTTAATACTAAGGTCAAGGGAGACAGGGGTATGGAAGAATAGCACAGCGTGCTAAACACTCTCCCATGTGAACGACATGCAGGGTGAATACTTAAGCCCTCTGTTATTCCAGGGTGCCAGAAAGAGGGTAACATTATCTCCTAATATTTGGATCATAACAAAATGGCAAATCTGCGGTACTAATTACTATTATTATTATTCTATTATTTGGACCAGTAGAAAATGGCAATTCTGCAGAAGCAAGCATTATATCAACTAATTACTATTATTATCCATAAAGGTTTTTTAAGTTTAACTTGTAAAACCAACACAATGGGGCCCACACACAAACTGCACTTTTTAATAATTTTATTAGTACTACAATATTAATACTCGTGTACTAAGAAATGCTGTTTACTAACCTACTTGTAGAGGTGTCGGCCTTCACCGCTCCTGTCTTTTCTATGAGGGAGGTACCCTTACTCCCCCTACCCCTTCCTCTATTGTATAGATCTCTACACACATACTACAAAACAGGATTGCTTTGGGAGTAGTAAGAAGGGATTAAGGGAAAGTTAAGGAGTTGTTTAGGGGGGTCAAACACCTACCCACAAAAGAGTAAGCCCATGGCTAGTCTCAAACCGCACTTCTAAAGCTACTACAGACAAAAAGGACTCAAAATAATCTAAATGTATTCTGCCTCAGACCTGGTGTAAATCTAGCACCAAATATGGCCAACCACTGAAACTGCAACACTGTTTCCTAGAAAATAATGGAGGGATGGACTTAAAATAACCCCTTAGGTAATTATGTAAAATAAAATAACTTATTTTGACTTTAAAAAACAATAACAATTTCATTTAATGCTAATAAATATAGAATCAAAACATAAATAATATTTTATTATAATTTGTAAATAAACATTTAAAATTAAATTTAACTTTTATTTCTTTATGGAAATAAAATTAATTCCATGCCCAACATTTATTAGTTTTTAATACATGTTAAATAAAATAAATTTTACCATAGGTGTGATTTTTTTAAAGAAATGTTTTCATAAATATTGATACATTACTTAAGTAAATTTAAGTTAATTCATTTTAATATACTTTTAAGATAACAGTGCTGCGACGTTTCTTGTGTTCTAGAATTAAAAACAATATCTAAAATTATTTTGCATTAATTTAAAATTAAAACATTTTTACAAAACTATTTTAAAGTTTAATTAACTTTTTTGCTTATCCTTGTACTTTACTGCAGTGAGATTTACGCTGCAGTGGTTGAGACCTCCGCCTGCGTGTGAAAAATTTGTAGCAATAACTTTGTAAATTTGGTTGCACATCCAAGGAGTGGACATATGTAAGTCTACTCTTTGTAGTATCTTTATACTTGGAAATGGTGAACAGTCAAAAGGAGTAAACTTACTACAAAGTGTAAAAGTAAATCTACAAGTGGGTACATGTGTAAATTTACCTTTGTATACCTAACATCTGAATCTCTTAGAACTCAACTCAGTTAATACATGGATATTTCTACCAGCAACAAACCACATACTGTGTAGACGCAAAAAAAGGGTTTTACCAAAACTACACAACATTTCTCTCTGCTCCATCTCTCTGTGAGACAGATTGCACTGTTTTCACTTTTCTGTCCTGTTGAGGCAAGTGCGAGACAGCTTGAAAATATTTTGGGGCCCCTAATTGGCCAATTAGGTGACCAACCAGGAGGTCTGAATTGAAGAGCAGTGTGTATCATATGGAGTGCCATTTTATAATCTTCCTTTCTGGCTGAAATGAGTCAACAATATCCAGACCTGAAACATAGGCAAAGATTTTTTTTTTTTATCGGCAGTGAGCGAGCAATCCTCTAAGGGCTGACCAATCTACATCCACCAAGTGGCTCTGCCTAGATGCTCCATGGGGCAAAATATAAGCACTTCACTCAGGAATACAAAGAAAATACTGTGCTGATTTCTATTCTAAAATGGAAAAAAATGCTGAAAATGTTATGTACTATTAGTTGATTTAAAAATCTAAAACTGTGGCCGATTTCCTGAGGATGGTAAAGTGAAAGCTAGGCCACATCCATATGTTTGATCATCATGTGTATTTGTTTTTCAGTTTGTGCATTTCCATATATTCTGGCTTTTACCACTGACTCAATTGAAATACGATTAGTTGTGAATGGGAACCTGGTCCACACAGCTGTAGTGCCTGAACTCCAACTTGTGGCTTCAAGGGTAAGGATTATATAAATGAAAAGTATACATCTGCCATTAGTTTTTTTTAGCCAGGTAAAGGCTTCTTCCAATGCAACAAATGTCTGCATGTAAATGTGTCATAACCGCATAACTACTGCAAAACTATTGACTCTCACAAATTCAGGACTAATTTCCACTTCAGTCCTATTCCCTGACGCAGTCAGCTGTCTAGCAGCTGAAAACCTTGACTAGTGGTGGTGTTCCTATGAAATAGCTACCTTAAAAGAATCAAGGAAAGAGAACTAAATATTTTAGATATACCAGAAGTATGTGTTTTTAGAGAGATTACCAGAAAGCACCCAGAGTAATTTACCTTTAGTTTTAAAATCCTATGACTGTGTGTCTTTCTTGGTCTTCCTTCATCAAAGAAGGTGAAAGAAATCTGGAACTCTGTGAACAGACAAATGCCTTTACATACATTTTTGACATCCTTTCAGACTCAATTGCTGACAAAATGCAAAATCATAAGCAAAATATTTTTCACAATTAAAACCACAGCTCTGTAGACCCTCTGGCTCCCTAACTCAAGGTTAATTAGTAACAGCCTCATATAATGATGACTTGTTGTCTCTGTCAAATCTTGTGGCAGAGGACTATCATATTTACCTAAATTTAGACATCAATAAAAGATAAGGAATGTCAGTGTTTCCTGCCACACCAAGAAAAGCTAAACAAAAATACTTTTGCAAAAAGATTTGAAGTCAATTCAAAGGATAATTTTTATTTGTTCAAATTATTTGTTTTCAATCATGAAAGCTAAATTAATTTCACACATTCAACTACAGCACATTGCTTGTGCAATCAACATTGTAAGACTTTTCAAGCAAAAGTAATTTACCTGAGCAATACAGCTTGGTGTGAAAATAGTTTGTACGGGAAGAAATATTTTTAAGATCACTGCAATTGCTCAAGCACTTCAACAAGTCTTGCAAGTTGATGAGTCATAAATCAGAACACAACTTAGATTTAATTGAATCCAATGATAATGGATGTAGCCTTTTTACCCGTGAAATGTGTCTTGAGTTCTCTGACTTCTCATGAGGAGCTCTGCAAAGCACTTCGTTTATTCACAAATTATATATTAGTGTCTATTCTGAACATGTTATATTTGTTTACAATGTATGGTTTTTATGGAGTTTTCTCTTTCTGAATTGTTTTAAGAAGTATTATTCCACTCATAGATGTAGCCCTGCCTTCTTAAAGAAACAAACTCTTAGAGCTATTATGCCAACCAGAAGAAGGCAGCTTGCACTCTTTTGTGCATCTCTCCAGGCATCTATGGAAATGTAAACCTTCTTCCATCCTAAAGATCGGTTAAAGTTGTGTTTAAAGCAGGCAGACAATGCAATTGAACAAAATTATGGCTGCTGTGACACTGTGTCTAAAGTAAATTATTATAAAACATTTGCAGTTTAAGGTAGCTACACAACCGTAGCGCCCAACCCCACCATGCACTCATGACCTCACAGATGACATCAAAAATGAAAACACTCATGACTTTTTCAGTCAAATCTTCAATTACATCAATGATGACTTCAAGTTTATCATTAACATTTTTTATGACACCACTGAAGCTGTGCATTAAAGTCTACTAGGTGCAACGTTTGGCCCTTTCTTGCGTTCTCGGCACAGCAAGCCTTGAGCCAAGGTTTTATGCTGTGTTTGTATATTCAAAATGGTGTACTCTTACATAAAAACATGTAATCATTTATACACACTATTAGAGCACACCAGTGTTTTAAAAAAGTTAATACAAATAATTCTAGACTGAAACTTTGAGTGCCACTGCTTGTGATATTGACTGCTTCCCACTGTCTCTTCTCAGTCTGATATTTATTTCAAAGCCACTGCTGCAGTGAGTTCCTCATCTAACAGCAGCTCCAAGGACACAAGTTCCCAGAGTTCACCACAGACACCGACAGGGTACGAAATGCCAGTGTTTCCAGCATCACCAGGAGAAGGTAAAGGGAGCAAGTGGTCAACCTTTAAGCAGCTTTGTTCTTTTAACTTGTTCTTTGTTTTGAAAGGACAAACATCAGAATTCACAGGGAATTCGAAATCAGAAGACTTTCTGCTATATACAGTATCTGTGTGCACCCCAGGGGTGCAGCAATAGCTTTCATGGATGAAGGATTACGAGAAAATAGGAATTGTGGGATTTGACCCCCCCATAAACGGCATTTATTCTCAACCATATTCTGCGAGTGTGGTGGAATTTAATGCGTGATTAACTTTACTCCTGGGGCAGGTGGTGGGGGTCAATGGATCTGTTCACCTGTTTTGTTAATTTGTTCGATTCAAATCTTTATTCGGCAAGTTAAAAACAGCCATAAAAGTGCATACAGAATTTAATCGAGAAATATAAAAACATAAAAATGCAGAGGTAAGTTTAAAAAATGTGTTTAAAAAACAGCTCCCGTCTCGTCCTTGTATTTCCAGCTAACAAACAATACTTTTCCAGAGGTGTATTGCCCCCCTTATAGAGAGTGCAACATTAAAACACACAAAAGGGTCTTCAAGTGCAAACAGATAGCTTAGTGCAGTTTAGTGGTCTCTAATGTTTTGTGGGAGAATGATTAGTTTTAGAAAATAGCTCCTTAGATTCTTATACAAAATCACAGAATAATATAAAGTGCTGAGTGCTTTTCATAGACCGACCATCATAGGGACAAGGCATTGTATCCAATGGGCGTACTTTCATTTCAGGAAAGGCAACTAGATGATGTACAGTGACGACACGCAATCTGGTCAGAATGTCATGATTCTGAATGATATTCACACAAGACAAACAATATTGACATCCGTCCTGCAATTCTTTTTTAAAAAAAAGTTTTTATTAAAGTTTTCAGACAAACAAAAAAAACATGCAGATACATATAATAGCATCAATCTCATCAGCAATATATCTGTACATGGATGAATACTGTATAGGAGTCAGATGCCGAATGGGTAGCACAAAAAGAAAAATCCAACAAACTACATACTCACTAGAAGGGAGGTGGGGGGTAATAGGGTGGGATGGGGGGGTCTGGGTGCCCTCCATGGGGGCGTAAGATGTAAGGTGCTGTATCCGCTATGCAGGAGATGCGTAGTATGATCCCCTTGGCGTTGTCCGGGATACTCCGAGAGGGGTACAGATGCAATCCATAATCCAGTCATACTGGACAGGGGTACGTGATGTACTATGGCGTCAACGTAACAGCTGACCCTATAGGGGTATTAGGTACGGAGTTCTCCTGGATCGGCTGAATCTCAGGTGAGTGGGCTGGGGGCAGGGTATTGTGCCTGATGCAGGTAACAGTGGTATATGTGCCATATGTCCTTAGGCCGCGAGGCCGGGGGTTGGAGTGTTGCATAGATTTCAGTTTGCAGTTCGCAATATGACATGCTACGCTCCCATGCTGTTCTTGTGGGTTTATGTCTGGCTCCCCAGTGAATCGCGACCTCCCTCTTCGCCAGTAGTAGCGCAATGGCGACAAACCTCTGATAGCATTGTTTTATACTGATAACTATTCCCAGCGGGGCCAGTTTCGGGGAGGGAAGAAGTGGTGTGCCAATGACATCAGAGAGAGTCTTGAAGACCTCTATCCAATATGCAGCTATCTGGGGCATGTCCAGGTCATGTGGGCGAAATCAGCCTCTGGGGCCTGACATTTGGGGCAGTTGGCCGATTTGGTGGGGTCAAATTTGGTTAACTGTTGTGGAGTAATGTATACCCTATGCACAAATTTAAAATGGAGAAGTTTGTGCCTATGATTGGGGGAATCTCTCTTTATTTGTTCATGGGAATGTGCCCATTCTTTGTCGGTCAGTGGGAAGACCAGATCCTCTTCCCAATGTCCCCTCGCTCCCCTGCCCCGAACCTGCCTGGCCCATGCCCGGTATAGTTTGGTAACCAAGTGATCTCCTGTTTTGTCGGTAATGAGTAGAGTAAGTGGTGTAAATTCTGGGGGGGAGGGAGGGGGGGTGGGAAAGAGGAAAAGGGCGACCAGGTGTCCCAAGTAATCTGGTAGCTATAAATTTATCCATATATGTCAGCTGTGTATGGATGTCCGTCATGGTAAGTGCCTTGCCGTCTGGAAACAGGGACCCAAGGGTGGTTAAGTTCAGTTTAGTCAAAGTGCAGTGCACCACCGTCTTGGAGGTTAACGGCAACAACGGGTTTTTATGTAGTGGAATGGCATGTGAGTATAGGAGACCGGTGCCCAGCGTTCGGCAGAGCTTACGCCAGGCCCAGCATGTGGTAAATAAGGGTTGTATGTCATGGGAGTCAAGTGGCATACCCAATGGGAACAGGGCTGCCAATGGCGTGGGGGCCGCCAAGTCACGCTCAGCTTTAGTGTATGGTATGCGATTGTCTGGGTGGAACCAATGATAAGCAAATTGGGCTTGTGCGACCAAGTAGTAGAGTTGAAGAGCTGGGACTGCAAACCCTCCACGGTCGTACAGAAGTGTCAAGGTGTCCTACGCCACACGAGGTCTGTGCCCCGCCCATACCAGCGGGATAAGCACGCCCCGTAATTGTGAAAAAAAAACATTTGTGAGTGGGATAGGTATATTGACGAAGAGATATAAAAACCGGGGTAGTACATTCATTTTAATGAGAGCAATGCGCCCAGCCATAGAGATGGGCAGTTGGATCCATCTCTCGACCTGTGAGGTTAGGTGTTCGACCACTGACCCGTAATTGAGGCGTATAACCTGTTCGTTACTCCTATGTAAATAAATGCCTAGATATTTGGTAGTATCCCCTGCCCAGCGAAGGGGTAGCTCTGCCTCTCCCGTGGTTGCGGCATCCGTGATTGGGAACATTTCATATTTGCCCCAATTAATCCGTAGTCCGGACATGTCGCAGAACCGGCTTATTTCATCGATTAGTGGCTGCAAGTTAGTGTTGGGATGTCTAATAAAGAGAAGGATGTCGTCCGCATACAGGGACATCAGCAGGGGCCCCGATTGAAACTGCAGGCCATGGAACAGATGTTTTTCTTGCAGGCGATCGGGATCAAAGGAGATAACGAGCCATTCACCCGGAGGCGGGCTGTGGGGGAGGAATAGAGCAATGCAGTCAAGGCAATGAAGTTGGCTGGAAGCCCCAGCTTACGGAGCATAGCAATAAGGAAAGGCCACTCCAGGGAATTGAAAGCCATTTCCGCATCAAGAAGGGTATCGCTGCAGGGACGCTGGGTTCTATTCTATTGATGACTGAGAAAACAGTTCCGAGGTTTAGGGCAGTGGACCTGTGGGGGATACATCCAGATTGCACTGGTGAAAGAGTTTGGCCCAGGAGCAATGTTAGTCTGGAAGATAGCATTTTGGCCAGGATTTTGTTGTCAAAATTTATAAGAGAGATGGGTCGATATGAGGCGCAATTAGTAGGGTCCTTACCCGGTTTTAACAAAAGAGTTATAGCCGCCTCTCTCATGGAGGGGGGAAGTACGCCATCCTCAAGGGCCTCAGCAAACACCTCAAGCAGCTGCGGTGCCAGGATATCTTTGAAAGTCTTGTAGAACACCCCTGACAGACCGTCATGCCCCGGTGCCTTTGCGCCAGCCAGGGCATCGATTGCGAGCGTGACCTCTTCGACTGAGAAGGGTGCTACCAAGAACTCAGCCTGTCCAGTGGTAAGCCACACCATGGCCACCTCCTCCAGATATGCTAAGTGCTGTGTGAAATCCCCGGGAAGTTTGGTTGCGTATAGGACTCGGTAGTATTCAACCAGTTCCGCAATAATGTCTGCATCGTCAGTAGCCATGGAGTTGTCGGAACGCGTTATTGCTGCTATATGCCCAGCCCTCCTGGGTCGCACCAGGTGGGCCAGAGTCCTACCAGGGCGTTCCCCCTCTCCGTAACGGTGTGCCGCATGGTGCTTGCCCAATAGGTCCACCTCCCTGTCCGCATGTTCATTAAATTCCATTATAAGGGCGCTACACTTGTTCAGCGTGTAAGGTGTGGGGGGGCCCATGTCTAACAATGACAGCTCAGTCTCGACCCAGGCCAGACTCCCACGTATCGAACGTAGGACTCCCGCTTGTTTGATATACAGATACCGTGGTTATACGCCTTGAAGACGTCCCATAATGTTGCGTATTTGGTCACGAGCCGGTGTTCAGAGTAAAGTATTCGGTACCTGCCTCCTGCAGTTCAGACCGGAACACTGCATCCAGCAGGGCTGTGGCAGGGAAGGACCATCTGCGCTCCCAACCAACGGGGTGAGGGATTGTTATATGTAAGAGTACCGGCGCGTGGTCCGAAAGCATGCGTGGCAGGGTATCAATACCCTTAGTCCACTTGCATCCCGGCGCGTCTGTGAGCCAGTAGTCTTTGCGAGTTTGAGTGAAATGTGGAGCCGAGTGAAAGGTTTATCCCGGGACATTCGGGTGATGCGTGCGCCAGAGATCTCGCAGATCCAAGGAGTGTATTAGGTCTTGCATTGCTCGGTGGGCATGGGGCTTGGTAATGGAAATCGGATTTGAGGAATCACGTCTGGGATCTAGCCATAGGTTCAGGTCTCCCCCAAGGAAGATTGCATCATAGTCGTATCTATAAAGCAGAGTTTGAAGGTCCCGAAAAAAAGAGGATCGTCCGTGTTTGGTGCATAGATATTGAGGAAGACAACCGTCCTGCCCAATAATGTCCCCATCACCAGCAGGTACCTTCCCTGTGTGTCGGCAACAGTGTCCCTGTGTGTAAAGGGCAGAGTATGATGGATAAGGCGGCACACCCCTCGGGAATAGGTACTGTAACTTGCAAAGAATCTGTGGGTCCCCAAGAGGATGCGAATAGGGGGCCTTCTGTATTGGGAGATGTGTTTCCTGTAAAAACGCTATTTTAACATTGTGTCTCCGGAGATATGCTAGCAGTAATTTACATTTTCTAGGGTCGTTAAACCCTCTTACATTCCATGTAAGAAAGTTAACTTCAACAGCGGGGTTCGCGATCATGACTGCAAGAAGTGGGATGTGTATGAGCGCCTCCTGCGCGCTTTGGTTTCCGTTCGAGTTATGGAGGGAAGGGACTTACATAGGGACACACACCTGAGGACAATCAAAAATCTACAATACAATAAGACAAAAAAAAAATACCCCGTTTAGAGCCAACAAAACCCACCAGTCACCCACACCTGGACTCCAAGGTCCTGTGAACATCCTCCCTCCCCAATGAATCCCAACAGAAGAGAAAAAACAAAACCCCGAAAGAGAAATAATCGGATTCGTCCGTAGGAGGCAGGCGACACCTCGGATGTCTGATGCCCAACATTTACACAATATAGTCTGCAAAATTGAGATATAGAAACATGCATAACATAAGCAACTTATACATTACTCCTCACGGTTTCAGCATTATATATAACCAACAGGATCAACCAGAGAGTCCAAAGTCCGGGGCCTTCACTCCGTGGTGAAGAGTTCAGCACTAGCGGCAAACTGTCTGTCAGGAGCGGAGTGACTGGAGGATCTAGCCGGACTTCTACGGCTTGCACTTTGGTGCTGCTTGCAAAAGGCCAGCGCGTCTGTAGCATTCTCGAAGAAGCGGTGCTTGTCCCCCTCCATCACCCGCAGTCTGGCCGGGTAGAGCATGGCGTATTTCAGGCCCATTGTACGGAGCTGACGTTTTGCTTCCAAGATCCGTCCTGCAATTCAATAGACCTGTAAAATGCAACAGTTGTCTTTCCTCAGTTCCTCACGCATTCTGCGATCCTGCCTATATTTAAAAAAGGATTCCTTAATAAAACTGTTATCAATGGATGAAGATATATGTGGATCTTGCACTACAGGCATATTAAATAATGCACTATATGATACATTTATATAGGAAATCCAAGGGATATTAGAAACCTGGTCCAAAGCGGGACAGTCTGAAATAACCGATTTGGTACAACTTGTTTCTGCTTTGGACCATATCGAAACCCAGAGTAATAGGGGTTTTAATAAGATCAGATCTTCCGAAAATTGCAATCCACCTCTTTGTGGACAATCAGGGATGAAACTGAATATGGCAAACATAACAAATGCTTTAAAAAGGTATTCTCCTCAACCTGAAAGGAGTTTCTAAGGGATAACCCCATACTCCACCTCCAAATGTGGCAGTGGACAGCCCTATTACCTTATATATGTCAACCATCTTCTTAACCGGTCGGCTTCCCAACTTTTGAGTAAACCTAAAAATCCCCAGGCGATTTCTGGCCATCTTTGATCTAACATTTGAGACCTGTTGGGACCATATGTCATTGCTCGAAAAAAGAATGCCTAGATAAAAAAAGAAGTTTACCCTTGCTATTGGTGTATCCCCGATAAAAAAAGATCTACACTTCTGCACCTTCTTCCCACAAACAATTGTATACATTTTTGATTTATTAATCACCATTTTCTTGGATTCCATTAAGGCCCCAAATACATTCATCAATTTCTGCAGGCCAATGGGTGCCCTATACAGTAAAATTACCTTGTCACAGGGAAAAGGACGGGGAAAGGACTGCCGGCGCCGCTGGGCGCATCGGCCTGCAGAGTCTGAAGGGTGCCATCGACCCTGTTAATAAAGAGCGAGAACAAACAAGGCATCAATACACAGCCCTGTCTAATCCCCTCTTTTCTCTAAATGGGAGGGAACATTCCCCATTGGGGCCATACGGAACTTTGGATGACAAAATTTCCATACAGCTGTGCAAGAAAGCAAATAATCTCCTCTGGGGCACCAAGGGAGATCAAGGTTGACCAGAAAATTGTATGGTCAACCAAATCAAAAGCGCTGCTTAAATCACGAAACAAAGATAAAGAGATCCTGCCTTGGCCCTGGTGTACTTTCCAATCAACAGCTCAAGATTCACACATTGCTCGACTGTACCTCTGATAGAATAGAGTTGTCTAGCGCTCATTCCTCAAATCTTAGCAGAAGTATCTTAATCATCAGTTTTGCTGATGGGTCTTTCCCACCTGCTCTTTGTTTTAGGGTAAGGAGAACCTCCTCACGGGAAATACCTATCAATCAATCAGGGGACTGTAAAGCGCAGCTACTCACTCGTGAGGGTCTCAAGGCGCTGGGAGGGGGAGCGGCTGCTGGTCCCTCTGGGTGTAGGATAAATCGAAGAGCCAGGTCTTGAGGTCCTTCTTGAATTTGGTCAGCTACGCGGATTGCCTGAGGTGGAGGGGCAGGGTGTTCCAGGTCTTGGCTGCGAGGTAGGAGAATTAACTTCCACCAGTTCTGGTCTTGTGGATCCTGGGGATGGAGGCTAGGGCGAGTTGGGCAGAACGGAGTATTCTGGCGGGTACATGGAATGCAAAGCGGTGGTTCAGGTATGCTGGTACTTTGTCGCAGAGAGCTTTGTAGGCATGCGTGAGGAGCTTGAAGGTGATTCTCTTGTTGACTGGGAGCCAGTGAAGTTATCAGAGGTGTTGCGTGATGTTGCTGAGGCAGGGTATGTTGAGGACCAGTCTGGCTATGGCGTATTGGACGTTCTGTAGTTTTTTTTAGCTGTTTCTGGGTGACGCCGGCATAGAGTGCATTGCCTTAGTTGAGTCTGCTGGTGATGAGTTTGTGGGTAACAGTCTTTCTGGATTCTGTAGGGATCCATCTGAATGTCTTTCAAAGCAGGCGGAGCGTGTGGAAGCAGCCTGAGGAAACTGTGTTGATTCATTGTGAGCGATAAGTCCAGTCAATGCCGAGGGTGCGTGCGTGGACCGTCGGGGTTGGAGGGAGTCCCAGAGCGGCTGGCCACCAAGAGTCATCCCAGGCTGAAGGGGAGGGTCCCAGGATGAGTACTTCGGTCTTGTCTGAGTTGAGGCAGCTGTCTTTCAGTCAGTTGTGGGTTCGTTGGTGAGGGAGAGGATCAGCTGGGTGTTGTCGACATAGGAGACGATGTTGAGTCCGTGGCTTCTGTGGATAGCCATGAGGGGGGCCATGTAGATGTTGAAAATGGTGGGCCTCAGGGAGGAACCCTGGGGCACCCCACAGCTGATCTCTGGAGGTTCTGAGAGGAGCGGGGGTACTCGGGCTCGCTGAGTCCAGCCGGTGAGGAAGGAGTGGATCCAGTCCAGTGCCTTGCTGCAGATGTCATGGAGTCTCTTGATTAGGGTAAAATGGAAGATGGTGTTGAAGGCGGCCAAGAGGTCAAGTATGATAAGGGCTACAGTCTCATCCCGGTCTTAGAGGGACCGGATTTCGTCAGTGGCGGTGAGGAGTGCGGTCTCCGTGCTGTGGTTGCTTCAGAAGCCGGATTGGGAGGTGTCCAGGATGTGGTTCACTTCTATGAACGCAGAGAATTGGGCGTTGATGGCCTTCTTGATGACCTTGGCTGTGAAGGGAAGGAGGGAAAAGGGTCTGAAGTTCTTGAGGTCCGTCGGGTCTGAGGACGGCTTCTTCAGTGGGGGTTTGAACTCGGCGTGTTTCCAGTCATCGGGGAAGGTGGCGGTTTCAATGGAGCAGTTGATGTTGCAGCGAAGGTGGGGGGTGATGCCAGCGGCTGCTCTGTGGAAGATGTGGTACGGGCAAGGATCTGACGGGGGCTCCTGAGTGGATGCTCTTAATGGTCTTGAGTGTATCCTCTGTTGTGAGGGGGCTCCAGCAGAGCACAGTCTGTTGGGGTGCAGCATGGTTGCGTGCATGGTGGCAGGGTCTAGGGTGTCGAAGCTGTCGTAGATCTGTCTGATCTTGTGGTGGAAGATGGTGCCAAGTTTGTTGCAGAGGTCTTGGGAGGGAGGGATGTCTGTGGTCTCATTGTTGGGCCTGGCAAAGAGTTCTTTGCTGTTGCGTGTGTTGGCACTGATTCTGTCTTGGGGGACCGTTTTCTTTGTGGTTTTGAGGAGGAGGGGCTGTGTGTTGACGGCGGATTTGAAGGTACCGTTGGTTTCCTGGGTTTTGTTGTTCCTCCACCTCTTCTCTAGTCATCTGCAGGTGCGTCTGGACTCGTGGAGGGCGGAAGTGAACCAGCTGGCTTTTTGCAGTGTTGTTTGCCTGGTCTTTCCTTGCGGGGTGCCAGAGTGTTGGCGTAGTTGGAGATCCATCAGTGGAGGTTGCGTGCTATGGTGTTGGTGTCCGTTGGCGGAGTGGTTGTGCTGAGGGAGGCAATGAGAAGTTCTTTCATGGCCTTGATCCATCTGCAACGGGGGGCCGTGCCTTGATCCAGCTGCAACAGGGGGCAGTGGTGTACGGTGGGTGTGGGAAAGGCAAAATGCATGCAGTGGTGGTCAGTCCAGGAGAGTTTGGTGGTGTGGCAATAGTGATGTTCCCGCTGGCGGAGAAGACGGGGTTAAGCGTGTGTCCGGCTGTGTGGGTTGGTGCGGTGACTAGTTACTTGAGTCCAATGTTGGAGCGGTTCTGGTCACTGGGTTTGTCCATGTGGAAGTTGAGGTGTTCAAGTAGGATGTAGTCGGCGGATGCGAGAGCCTGGGGTGTGATTAGGTCTACAATGCCGTCGGTGAACGGCGGTTGGGGTCCAGAGGGCCTGTAGACGAGGGTGCCGTGGAGGGTGGTGTTGAGTTTGGTCTGGAACTGGAAGTGGAGATGTCATCGTTGGGTTGTTAAAGTGCATGGTTAGTTGGAGGGCAGTCAGGCGGTCCTTGCGGGTGATTTTGTAGCCGTCGGGGATGATGATGTCCGTCCCGGAGGATGATGTCCGTCCCGGAGCAGGGGTTAGTCCAGGTTTCCGTGGAGAAAGCGATGTCAGGGGAGGTAGCATCGAGGAGGTCCCAGATTTCTGTGGCATGTTTGTGGAGGGATCGCACGTTGGGTAGGATGCAGTTGAGCCAGTGGAGTGTGCTGTTGGTCGGCTGGGTGGCAAGAGGAGATGGTGTGTTGGCGTGGGTGAAGGTGCAGTTGCAGTTCCGGCAGGCATAGGGTCCATGGGTCTTCTTCGGTGATGCTAGATGGCAGACGGCATGGCGTCCAGGGTTGAGGGCAAGGAGGGTGCTGGCGTTGTAGCGGTGGAAGGTCCGAGAACCAGGGTTCCTGGCACTGGGTGCGGTCCAGGCGTGGACGGGCGCATATGGGCTTGCCTTCAACACGCCAGCAGCACGCCTGATGCGCATGCCTGCTGTGCAGCCGCGCAGCACCCGCCATTAAGTATTGTGTGGGGGTGCTGGACAGCTGGGAGGTGTGAAGACGTGGGAGTGGGAAAAGACACTTGAGGGTGGTGGGCCAGTGGGGGATCGCAGGGTCAATGACCGAGACAAACAGGAGGAATAAGAAAAAAGGAAAGAGAAGCAAAGCCCAAAAGGCAGAGGCAAAACAAAAAGAGAAAAACAGGGGGAACAAGGAAAATGCAAAGCCTAAAAGGCAGGGGCAAAATAAAAAGAGAAAAACAGGAGGAATAAGGAAAAGGCAAAGCGCAAAAGGCAGAGGCAAAATAAAAGAGAGGGAGACAAGCAGACAGAGAGACAGTGAAAGCAGAAAGAGAGACAGAAGGGTAGTCAAGCTGCAGAGCAGTGTTGCTCTACCACTGGACCACCAGGGATGAGGCCAGGCAGGAGCCTACGGGTGGAGGAGGGCCTCAAACTTCTGACCTCCGGGTCAGCAGCAGCAAGCGGGGACAGCAGCAGCTATCAGATGGAGCTGGGCTGTGAAAGGAGCAAGTTCACTAAAGGATACCTAATGGGAGATAATTCTTATACAAGTCTCTCTCGCCTATGGCTAACCGTCTCACCTCCTGATTTGAATCAAAAATGCCCAATAAATGTGCCACCCATTAATACAAGAGACAAAAGAATTGAACTTTGGTATAGAATCACTTTTAAAAAAAGGAGCATTAACCATACTCCAGAACAACTTGGGATCTTTTGCCACAGCGCCTGTAGCAATTTTTATCAAGCCTCTTCCTGCAACACCTTCTTCCTGACTACTAGTGCCTGGTGATGTGTGCGAGGGCTAAAGATGATGATCAAAGGTGTCTAGAAGGCTGATGGAGGCTCAGTCGAGGACTTTGTAGGCGTGCATGAGGATCTAGAACTAGCATCTCTTCTGAATGGATTAGCCAGTGGAGGTTTCTGAGGTGGGGGTGATGTGGCACCGTTTGAGGAGGTCCATGATGAGTCTGGCTGCAGCGTTCTGTATGGTCTGGAGTCTTTTGAGGAACTGGGAAGAGATGTCGGCGTAGAACCACGTTCGACTGGCCACCAGCTGTGGTCCCAGGAGGAGGTGGAGTTTCCAAAGATCAGTACTTCTGTCTTGTCAAAGTTGAGTCTGAGGCAGTTGTCTCTCATCAGTTGGCTATGTTGGTCATG
Organism: Calotriton arnoldi; assembly: GCA_963921515.1. Lineage (NCBI taxonomy): Eukaryota > Metazoa > Chordata > Amphibia > Caudata > Salamandridae > Calotriton > Calotriton arnoldi. The sequence goes on along the minus strand of CAWUFW010002144.1, from coordinate 2,198,329 downwards.
ACATTGGAGAAGTTGGTTCTGGCATTGGAGGGGTCCTCGGTGAGTGAGAGGATAAATTGAATGTCGTCTGCATAGGAGATTATGGTGAGGCGTGGGATCTGACGACATCTGCAAGGGGGGTCGTGTAGGTGTTGAACAGGATGGGGCTGAGAGAAGATCCTTGAGGTATGTCGCGTATCATGTTCTTGGATGCTGAGGTGAAGGGAGGCAGCCGGAGGCTCTGTCTGCATCCTGTAAGAAAGGAGGCAATCCCCTTGAGGGCATCTTGCTGTATGCCGATGTTGTGGAGGGTGTAGATGAGGGTGCTGTGGGAGATGGTGTCAAACGTTTATCTGCAGTCAAGGAGAGTTCTGATGTTGTCTGTGCGGGCTTTCAGTGTGGTCTCTGTGCTGTGGTCGGCCCGGAATGTTGATTGTGAGGCATCCAATAGGTGATTTGCTTCCAGGACTTTGGTTAGTTGTTGGTTAATGGCTTTCTCCAGAGGATGCTGGTGAGCTCCGTGCTGATTGGGTTCAAGCTGAGGATGAAGAGGCGGTGGGGGCAGGGGTCGGTGGGCACCCCTGAGTGGATGGAAGATATGATGACTGTGGTGGTCAGGGTGGTGAGAGGAGACCAGGTGGAAATTGTTTGGCTGGCTGAGGTCATTGAGGTCGATGGTGGTGGGTTGGGGGTTTGAAGTTGCTGTAGACGGGGGCAATCTTGTTGTCTGAGAGGGTGTCGCACACTACAATTGGGAGGCATGCCATGGCCATTACAGTGGGTGTTCTCACGTAACACCCAGGGCATTTGACACATTCCCAGATTTAGAGCAAGTTGTAAACTTGGGAATGCACCAAAAGCCTACGCCTCCCCATAAATAACATTATTTTTCCTTGTTTTTTCTTCTTTCTGTATGTGCTGCCTTCAGCAGCACACACAGAAAGAAGAAATCTCCTCCATTGATTGTTTTTGTGCAGAAATTTCTCCCTTCCTGCACAAAAACAATCATCCTTACAATGCAGACACCCTTGCATCATGGTGCAAGGGTGCCTGCGTTGGCTCGCGGCAGCCAGTTGAACGCCAAGAAAGAGTACAGGAATGCGCCATATCTGATAGATACGGTGCATTCCTACCCTTTACTTTTGCCGTAGGGCAGCACAGCAGGAAGGCTTGTGGCACTGCTCTACGGCAAAATATTGTAAATGAGGCCCTAAGGGTACATACCAGACCACTAGTAGAGGAGGAGAACAGGACATGGTCAATAATAGTATGGGCATCTCTACCAGTAAAAGAGGGAATCTGCTCACCATTATCTGTGCATCTACTTTCTAACAAAAGAAGGTTGTAATTAAAAATTAGGGAGTACAATGTATTCCCATAATCATTGTGTGGAAAATGTGGGACACCTACCCCCTCTACATTGGAGATCCCACATATCCCCTTTGCCAGGAGGGGGCATGCCTGTGTGTTAAAGTCGCCTACCCAAAATATGACAAAGTTAGAATGGATTGGGCGCAGGAAAGCTTCCAACCCTACATCGAGGGTATAAACCACAATATTTTGGGAAGAATCAGATACATTATTATAAAAGTAACTACCACTAAATCAGGACCGCCCTTAAATGATAAGCAAAGAAACTGGGAATGGGGCTGGGGCAGAAGCAAGCCTTCTAGTTATAACAGGTAGCTTATTCGAAATTAATATCTGTAACCCTCCTTTCGCCCGCCATGCTGAAGACGGTATAGCACACAGGAAATGGGAAGAGGAACCCTCAATGTGGGTTGGATCCACACACCAGGTTTCCTGGATGCAAATAACACTGACAGCAGAAGTAATTTTTAGCCAATCTGGGGAGTCCAACTTGTGTTGAAGCCCACACACATTCCAAGTAGCAAATTGACATGCACCCTCATGAGCCTGTTCAAAAGCTCTAGGTGATAACTTGGTGAGGCCACAAGTGACTGAATTAACATACACAGTTGGCTAATAAGCATCAGTAATGGGGGGACCCACATGTTCCGATGTACAAAATGGAACAGGATTTGTCAAACCTATAACCTGGTTCCTCAAATTGTTTGCACTACTGACCATAATACTGGAAAGAGAGAGTTCCTCCCTGGGGCAGAGTCAATCATTGTCCTGTCGGTAACTCTGTACTTGAAAACTATTGGACAAGCCAATAAAAGGGGTGTAAGGTAAATTATAAGTAGTCAACGGTTGATTGTGTGATTGGGTGCAATGTAGATGACGATAGAAAAAGCCAAATGGGAGAAGTGCAATGTTCCCAGCAAATGGGGAGATTAGTGCCGACCTTGCAGAGATTCCCCACAAATCTCGGTTGCTTGAAATAATGTAAAACAATCCCCTTGAAGACTTTCCTTGACGGTCCGATCCATCCCACTCTTCTAGTCATCAGGATTTGTTCAGCCCTGTCGAGCAGGAATATATCATTAGAATAGAGCCAGTGGATAACTTTATTCTTCAACAGATCCACAGTTTCATTTGTGCCAGGAGTCAAAGGGGGAACGCTGAGCATAACTGCCACATAGGGACAGCAAGCCGGTGGGAGATTGATGCTCACTGGATCAGAGGGATCCTCAATACCTTTCTTGCCCCCGTTCCCCACAGAACTTTCAAGAGCAAAAACAGGCGGCTGGTTCTTTCAAATGGGTAACTGGGGTCGATATTTACTGGCCATAGGCAGTTACTTCACTGACTTCACTTCCATAGCACTCTGATCAGGGACATGTTGAGTATGACTAGAGTGAAGTGGCACAGAAGCACTATTGATTATATTGTGACTGGTGACATCACTTGGGAGGGAGCTTAGGCTTCTAACAGGGATAGAGGCAACCAATTGCGCACATCCAGATGTGGCCTCAAGCTGGGGTGAGTATGCACCTGGGCCATCAGGGTGAGAGTCCCTCATGCGTCGCAAGGGTTCTTTGATTACTGCAAAGCGCTTGGTGATGAACTTTCCATAAACCCCCTTACACACTTAAAGAGTTCTCCATAGAGGGTGTCTAAGCCTCACGTAAAGACATATTAGTGGGGACTAGACTGGAAGCAATGATCGTAGCAAGCTGGAAACCTGGGGGGTAAAATCCCTTTTCTGGCTCCCAGCGTCTTTTCCCCTTAGCTGGTGGAGCTTTGTTATGGGGAGGAATATATGACGTTACAACGCAAACCATTACAACGCATGCTTTTACAATGTGGTTTTTACATCGCAACTACCATTACATCGCATGATTTTACAACGCATACCATTACAAGGCATTTTTTAAAACTACCATTACAACGCATTCCATTACAACGCATTACATCACAACGCATACCATTACAACGCATAATACTTTTAGTGCAACAGTAGGGAAAGTGTTGGATAGCGTAGGGGTAAAAATTACTATTCCCCCTCCAGTGAGTGCAACAGTAGGGAAAGTGTTGGATAGCGTAGGGGTAAAAATTACTATTCCCACTCCAGTGAGTGCAACAGTAGGGAAAGTGTTGGATAGCGTAGGGGTAAAAATTACTATTCCCCCTCCAGTGAGTGCAACAGTAAAGAAAGTGTTGGATAGTGTAGGGGTAAAAATTACTATTCCCAACTACCCCTAAACCCGTACCCACCCTAAAACTTAAAATTCTCCATTACTTACCTTATAATGCGTTGTGGTGACATGAGTTGTAATGGCATGCGTTGTAATGGCATGCGTTGTAATGACATGCGTTGTAATGGCATGTGTTGTAATGGCATGAGATGTAAAGGCACTTGCATTGTAAAAGTTGCATTGTGAAGACATTGCGATGTAATGACTGCGTTGTAATGGATGTTTCCCATGGGGAGATGCTGATAGTTGACTACTATCTTGACTGAGTTCAGTAGGCATGGAAGTTGCATGGGATACTACTTGTGGGGCTTGCAAGAGGTCGGTAATGGAAGAAGTGGCCTCACTTATGATTTTTGTTGCTGGCTGGGGAGATAATAAGGGACCAGGGGCTAGGCCAATGCTGGCGAATAGCTGTTGTTCAGCATTTTCTATTTCTTTGACTAAGGCGCCTACTGCCTTCCTAATATAGCCATCCAGGATGGGAGCTCTGGTCTTTGGAGAGGGGTGGGGGGTGGGGGGGTTGCGTTTAACCATTGTATAAAAGAACAAAGAAAGAGAGAAAAGCCACTCAAGATAGCAAATGATAGGTGCACAGTACCTGGGTGATGACCTCATGAGATGGTTTTCACCCGGGCGCAAGCCCGGGCATGTTGCGCGCTGCGGGAGTTCAAGGACTCTTTCAAGGTGTCAATAGCATGCAGAAGATTAGGCCCCTCCTTGAAACAGGGTGAGTGCTGGGGGATGGAGTCCCACTCCAACAAGGGCCTCTCAAGAGCACTGGGGCGGGAACTGGAACCGCCAAGGTAGGTGCGGGCAAGGAAACCGCCTGATTATGCATCCTGCGCTGAGGGAGTGCAAGGATGTTTTTAAGGCGTCAGCAGCATGCAGAAGATTAGGCCCCTCCTTGAAACAGGGTGAGTGCTGGGGCATGGAGTTCCCCCCCTACAAGGGCCTCTCATGAGCACTGGTGCAGACATGGAACAGGTGAGGTAGGTGTAGGCAAGGAAAGCGCCCAATTATGTGTCCCGTGCTGCAGGAGTCCAACGACGCTTTTAAGATGTCAGTAGCATGCAGGAGATTAGGCCCCTCCTTGAAACAGGGTGAGTGCTGGGGGACGGAGTCCCACCCCAGCAAGTGCCTCTCAAGAACACTGGTGTGGGCACTGGAACAGGCGAGGAAGGTGCGGGCAAGTAAAGCGCTCGATTATGCGTTATTCATTCATAAATCGCATCTGTTATCCATAGGGTGTCCAGGTGCTAAATGAATTGCTGCCAGCAGAGTTTCAGTCTCCCTTTGCCCACGTTAAGTGTTATTATGCAGTAAAGAATATTCATAAAAGATTTCCTAAAAAGCCATATGCTTTGAAGTATGTCGTGGCAGTGCACTAAGATCCTCTCTTAACGTTGGTAAACATTCACATTCCTAATTTATCGATATTTTGTGTGCAGTTTTTCACTGTGAAAATGTTCACAAATGTATTCCTGTCAAGGTCGAGAGTAATGTTTTTTTTAGATTGGAATAGGAATCAGTGGTGGCCTGTACTTTAGCAGGGAGGGAGCCAGTTGGGGAACAAACACAAACAAACACTCATATACACTCATGCATTCACACATGCCCACACACTCATACATCCATTCACAATACTCGCTCCCACATATTGATGCGTGCATGCACCAAACATTAAAAATATAATCATATTTATCTACACAACTCTGCCTCGGGGATCCTTGGAGGGTTGGGACTACTGCCTTCCCTCATTGGCTGACCTAAGGACAGCAAATGAGGGAAGGCAGCAGTCCCAAGCCTCGGAGGTCCCAGGAGGGTTGGGACTGTTGTTGGCTGGGAAAGGCAGCAGTCCCTCACTTGTCACAGAGTGGGATGGGGTCAGTGAGACTGCTTACCCCACCCCACACTGTGACGAGGTTTCAGTGATTGACATTCAGCCCAGGGCACTTCAGGGCTTAGAACTGAGGCACCCAGGTCAGAGGCAATCAGTGATGATCCCCCTCATCACAAGGGGGAGGGCTTCGAGGTGCTTTGCTGAGGAGGTCACGCCCACAGGAGCTGTGAATTCTTCCGCCTGGCAAAGTTCAGCTCAGGCACCCAGGAGCCTGTGCATTTAGTGCATGTTTAGCTCCTGGCTGCCTGACCTGAAAATAAAAAATGTCTGTCAGGCTGACCTTTGCTCAGCCTGACAGACATTCTTTATAGAGGCCAAAAGGTGAGGGGTGTGGCCCCTCAGCCTAATAGGGCGCGCCGTGGCTGATAGGAATACATCCATATATTCAATGTTGAGTTCTGTGCTCCATTAGTGCTGGTGTGCTGCCGTTTAATGTGGTATGCTGGTAGAGGTATTCAGGTAAGATGCAGAGCGATATGTTTCTTGTACTGTATGTAGCGCAACAGGAGTCATTACATTGTAGGCAGTACATTGGGAGTCACCACATCATAGGTAAACTTTGCTATTAGTTTTGGGAATAACTCCACCACATAGGACGTACACAAATAAAGGAAAAACAAAGTAAAAAGATTAAGGGTCGATGTCAACCTATCTATTTAATATCAATTAGGTTGGTTGCAAATTGTGACTCACTCCAATCGGCCAAAATCACTGGAATGTTGGCCTGCACTGGTTAGCAAACCACGGTCCCTATGACTGCTGTTAAGGAAAGATTTTTTTATAGCGGCTCGATTACCTTAAAGGAAACAAGGCTGCATTTAAAAAAAAAAAAAAAATTAAGTACATCAAATAGAGTTTGCAGAGGTTCCCTGGACCATTGCCAACTCCATGAAATGTGCACCGTTGTTTTCAAAGAGGGAAGGGGTCTAAAGGCGACCCATTCCCATTTGCAAACAAGTTACTACCGTATCGTGGGGATCACTAACTTTTCAATTGATTGTGACTTGGTTTCCAGTCACCAGTCTTCAATACATATGGATAGGAATCGCAATTTGGAAGGCCCTCCCTCAACACCCCTTACAAATTGTGATCTCATATCCATTTCCAAATAAAATCTAAGAGTTGGTAAACTTTACTCACCCCCTAAATGAGTTTGGTTCATGGGCACAAACTTTTTTGCAGTTGCAAACTAGTGTGTCCAGCTTTGATGAAGCCTCGCCAGTTAGGGTGACCAGAGTTCAAAAACAAAAACTGGGATTTTTCACACACATAGAAGTAGGCCTACAATTTCGCATCGATGTGCAAAGAATGACTCAATTAACAGCAACACAAAACACAGACAATGAGGCTGTAAGGATATGTAAATGAAACTGCTCTGTTGGAGGTGACTGAACATATCAAAGAGAAGCTTGATCAGGGAGGTAGACCCATTCTAATTCTATTGGACCTGTTGGCGGCCTTCGACACGGTCCCACATGACAGGCTCCTGGAAAGGATGAGAGATCTTGGAATAGGCGGATCTGCGTTAGAATGGCTGACTTCCTTTCTTGAGGACAGAAGTCAGGAAATTTGGACTCCTCTTTTTGCATCATCCATTCCTTGCTTGAAAGTGAGGGTCCCACAAGGATCTGTAATGAGCCCCACTCTTTTCAATCTGTATATGTCGCCCCTTGCACCACTTGCGGAAGCATGAGGGGTAAAAATAATTTCATACGCTGATGACACCCACTTGATTTTCACCTGTGATAAGGGAGCTGAGTTTGAGGGTGATAAGATCAGAGTTTGCCTCACTCTGGTGTTCAATTGGCTTAGGAGGAACCAACTGAAATGTAATTCAGAGAAGTCGAAAATCATCTTTTTTGGCACCCCGCCCTCAGAAGAGTGGAGATGTTGGTGGCCTGAGGAGATGTCTTTTCCTCTCTCGACGCAAACCACGGTAAAAAATCTGGGCATCTATATTGATAGTGCTCTCTCGATGAGATCTCAAGTCCAGTCTGTAGTAGGTACCTGCTTTGGCCTTCTACCTATGTTGAGGACATTTCTTCCACTACTTTCATTGGACACCAGGAAAACAATGTTCCAGGTGCTGGTTACTTCCAGACTGGACTGTGCCAATATCCTGTACCTAGGCCTCCCAGAATGTCTCCTCCAGCGTTTGCAGGTGGCTCAAAATGCTGCTGCCAGACTGGTGTTATGATAAAGTCCAGGACTAATATGTCCCCGCAGCTGAAGGCATTACACTGGCTTCCTATGAGAAAGAGGATCAAATTTAAGGCTCTGGTACTGTTCTTAAAAGCTCTTCATGGTAGGGGCGCTGGCTATCTCAGGAATAGAGTTAGCCATTACATGCCTGCCAGAACTCTGAGGTCATCCTCCATGGGCCTGGCCTGCGTTCCCAGAATACGCTGTGCCCATTCGGGAGGAAGTTCCTTCAGGCTCCTGGGAGCCCAAGCTTGGAACCGACTCCCGGTAACCGTCAGATCTACTACTGACCTGGCTGTCTTTAAGAAACTTCTTAAAACTTGGTTATTCTGACGTTAGGGGTGTTCTTGTGGCTTGTTAGACGGAGATATTTAGCGCCGGGACACTCTTGTTGAGTAGCTGCACGCTTTACAAATGCACATCATTCATTCATTCATTTACACCCTGTATCATTAGTATTAATTAAATTACTCTCTGATAAATGCTGCTAACTAATCCTGAACTAAAGCAGATGAAAACTTGACTCTCTTTGTGTTCAGTCAACACTCTCTTAAAACTGTAACATGGCCTACATGTGTTTAAATGTGCCGGGACAGAAGGTGAAATCCTGTGATTGTCCCTGCAAATCCGTGACGCCTGGTCACCCTACCGCCACCGTTATCAGCTGACACTGTTTTAGGTGGGATATATGAAAGTGGTCGACAAGACTTAAGAGCCCCTTTATCTCATTCTCTCAATCAGTGTTTTAAGGTTTAGACTTTAATTGAAATAGTTTTTAATTATAAATTATTGGAATTATTTTAACTGCGCAGCCATTTTATAAAGTTAGAATCTCCAAAATTTGCATCAAATTTAGAAATTCACTCGATACCTGAAACTTGCTTTTGTTAGCACTTGCTTAAGGTATGGAGCTAACTCAGTGGTAACTCCCCACTTTGTAATACATTTTGCACCACGTTTTACCACATAATGTAGCATTCAACATTATTGATGGGGAATCAGAAGCACAGGGGCGAATCCTCTGTTAAGGCGGAGGAGCGTCACCCTACTGCTTTGACAGCAGGAAAAAATTAAAATAAAATGATAATAACTTTGTTATTATCATTTTATTTTTCTTTGCTACGGGGCTGGGCTAGGGCGGGGTGTGGCTGGGGTCGGAGCCTGCGAGGAGTGATGAGTGCAGACTCTCAAAGTGTGCATGACTGCTTGGCCGGCCGTCTTGGCCTGCCCAAAGCGTCATGCGCGCTTAGCATGTTAACCACCAGGCTGTGTTACACAGCCCGGTGGGGAACATGTCCAGGCCCCCAGTCCCCTTCGGCGCTCAAACCAATCATAATGCTGCAATGCAGCATTGTGATTGGCTGAGGGAAGCCTGGGTGCTTCCTAGTTCCTGACTTGCCAGGAAGAGAATTAACGACGGAGAGATGGCAGCTGCAGAAGGTAAGTGTTTTTTTTTATTATTGCTTTTTTTTTAAACCCCCGCCGCGTCACTCCCGTTTACTGCCAGCCGCCACTACAGAAGCACAAACATTTTTACATCTGGTGCTGCACCCACCTGGTCCTGTTTTACTGACAACTTGTGGTAATTCACAGTGCACAACCCGAGCAAGTATAATTTGCAGTCAGTTCACTATAGGCGCAAAGAGTGTATGGGACACAAACATTTTTGACGCTCATAAACCTTACTGCACCAGGGTGTAAACACTGCACTGGACTACAGTAATGCGACAAGGATTCATCCCTACTGCAGTCCCAAATAGCCTTCTTTGGATGCTATTAAAAAAAAAACAAGAGACCCCAGGCCCCAAGTAATCAAGGCGCTTATGAAAAAAGAAAGCAGGACAACTCCCCTCACGTTTACTGTATAGTCCTGCAAAACAAATTATAGAGAAACAATCTAGACATAAATATGATAAATGTTAAATCTGTGAGTAAGAATAATGCACCTCTGTGTAAAGGTTTTTTCCCTGAGGCCCTGGGTACATGTTTACAGTAAAACCCCAATCATTTGTTAAAAAACAGAATAATGAAAGGAGTTCCCCTATCTGCTCTCTGCAGCTGTTGGTGAGCTCCTCACCGCCACACTTCTAATTACTTCATTTAATTGTGGGACTGAGGAGACTCAGAGGAAATCCTTGCCTGGTGGTGGAGTTGAGAGGTCAGGGGATGTAGCATAACATTCGCAGACGCTGAAATCATAGCCTGTCCAGGAACTCCGATTTAATTATCTGCAGGCAATGTCCAATTAGCTTTTCTACCCCAGAGGATAGCAGACTTCATTAATGGTAGTCAAGACTGGTTATTTAGCAGGTGGGTGTCGGGGGGGGAGGGGTTGTTCCCCGAACAATGCTGTTTATGAAGGCTAGCTTAAAAAAAAACGGACATTTCCTTAACATAGAATTGCACATTACAATACTTTGCATAAGAATCCAAAGGAAAAGCACCTCTGGAAGAGGACATTAGAAGCGACACAATTACAAAGCAGCAGCCCAATGTGCAACACGCCAGGGTGTGCCAGGTTGTTCCAAGAACCATCAGATATGGCTCAGGTGAGAAGGGAGCAGGAGGGAGTAGGCAGAAAAATGACCCTTCTCCTCAGTCACACAGTTGGCAAAATCAGACATGAGGGGCAGATTTTTCAACACTTTGTTCTGGTGCAAAGTCACAAAACATGTTGATGAAGTAATTACTTTCCAGCACCACCTATAGGTTTTGCTGCAAAACCCAATCTACTATCAATGGTGGGCAGGGCTATATGGCAAAGAATAAGGCCTCCTCAAGGCAGGCGCTAACAGGGAGAAATGTTTTTATTAATTACTAACTTTTGACAGATTGCATGTGTGCTACACTTTACAGCACACATACAACGTGGCTTGTGTTTTAAAGTATGTCTAGGCATAGTATTTTGTACTGGAAGGATAGCCAAAGGCTTTGCTAGACATCAAGAACACATGCCTGTAGTATGGTACAAAGGGTGTGCATGTTGCTAGGCAGTCTGTGTGCACTCCAGCACTGGGGAAGAGAGCAGCAGCACCATATCTAGTAGATAAGGCCATGTAATGCTCTCCTTCCTTATCGCAACGCACTGCAGCAACTTTGGTTGCTCTGCAGCCTTGCACTATTTTGTTTTTACTAAATATGTCCCTTGGATGTCTATGGTTAGTGCTCATAAAATATAATATTTGCATAACAAATACTTTCCTCATTCCAGAGTCTAGCACCTAGGATTACCAGAGCAGGAGAGTGTGGTAATCAAATTTAGCAGTCAATAGATCTGTTAGTAGGTTGGTTTCCCATTGATGACATATTCACATAATGATTTCTACTACATACAGAATTGCTAATAACTCGGGGGCACATTAGCAAGAACGGCGTTAAAATTATCGCCGCTTTAGCGGCAGGAAACTGCCGCTAAAGCGGCAATAATGGGCTTGATAATATGCCCTTGAGAATACCAATAGAAGCCCAGGATCACAGCAGAACATGGGCTTCTATTGGTATTCTCAAGGGCATATTATCAAGCCCATTATCGCCGCTTTAACGGCAGTTTCCTGCCGCTAAAGCGGCAATAATTTTAACGCCGTTCTTGCTAATATGCCCCATAGTTTGTGCTTTACATTTGTTATTTTTCTACTTTATTGCTTATTTCAACTGTTAATCATTGCTCCCCTCACTTCCAGTGCTTCCCTCAGAATAAACGAGGAGCTTGGCAAAAAGCAGGTTGTTGTAGCGAAACTGCTGTACCACCTGCTCACATCTTATTCATTCTTCATTAAGGCATCATTCTGAGTTGGATACAAAGTCGAAAATTTAGAGCAAGCTTTTTTGCACAAGTTTTTCTAAATGAGCTCTTTCTAGAGTTAGCTAAAAGTGCCTTATCTCTCAAGTTTTGCAGTTTCTTTAGGTCCTACCTGGAGAAATTTGCACCAACAATACAGTGCGTTAAGGGAAATTATGGGCAAAAACAGCTGGAAAGGCCATCTACATACGTGGTTGCCTGTTTAAGATTGCAAAAATGGTAATCAGACACAATAACAACCTATTATCGTGATCAAAAGGTGCTTCACTAGGAGGTTCCTAGATGTTATCTATTTGACCCAATCAAGCAGCCATGCATGACTTTAGTAAATGAGGGCCTAGTCTTCCCTGGCCTGCTGTTTGGTCAGACCACTTTGGATATCACATTCAATAACTCTCTGTAATCTTTCTAGAGAGGTAGTATTTATAAGCACATTTGGCTAGCCATATCAAGCCTTTGCACAGATGCAGTGTCACAAAGGTGATGCGAAGTGGTGTTATGTCATTAATTGGGACTTATTTTCCAGAACAAATCTTGATTTGGGATTGAAGGTAGCCCTAAAGTAATGCAAAGTAATGCTATGCTCTACTTTGTGTCAAGGGGACATCTCATGGGTTGTACACTGGTGTCCCCATGCAACCACCTAGGAAAGCTTAACACAAAGCCTTATTTACTGAAAAAGTTAGACAGGGCATTGAGCCAAAAATGTACGCCTGTCAAGACAGGTGTAACGTTTGAGAAAAGTTTTCTTCTAACTTTGTAATTGTGCTGTAATGTACAGAGCACATATTAAGTTGGAAAAGTTTAAAATTCTGTCTAAACAAAATATTTTGTGCTGGAATGGTAAGCTTCAAGTACAAACCCTATGCTAGACATCATGCACAGTGCAAGGACGGGTGCGTTGTGCAAGGCAGTCAAATGTGCGCCAGTGCAGAAAAAAAATGACAGCAGAACCATATCTTAATAGATATGGTGCTGTCCTGCTGCCTCCCTTTCATGCACTGAAGCAACTTTGGTTTCTAAATAAATACAATACAATACAATAGAATTTAGAACGTGTGCGGCTGCCATTGAGGAGGCGTACCGGTGCTAGCAGTTCCTTGGTGTACAGAAGGATTAGTCAAATCATTAAAGGGAGGCTATACAGGTATGTTTTCAATAATTAATGGAAGACTGATTCAGAGGGTGCAAAGTGAAGGGTTGGCAGCAAGAAGTTCCAGAGTTTGGTGGTTAGGTAAGAAAAAGAACATCCTGCTCTTCTTGTCTTGTTGACTCTGGACATATAAAAGTTTTTGTTCATTGTAGTCGAGGGCCCTCGTCTGATGATAGGGAATTAATCTTTTCCTCAGATAGCCAGGGCCTTTGTGCTCATATGCCTTATGGGCGAGTATTAGGGATTTAAATGTAATGCAGCTAACAATGGGCAGCCAATGAAGGCTGCACCGGAAGGCCGTGACAGAGGCACGGGCAGGTAACTTAAGGATCATCTGGGCTGCTGCATTATGAATTATCTGCAAGCAGTGGAGCAGGTAGGCTGGTAAACCTAAATACAGGCTGTTTGCATAGTCTAGTTTTGATGTTACCAGAATGTGGATAGCAGATTTGCCGCTCTCCTCCGGGATCAGATGAATCATCTTCCTAACTGATTTTAGCATAAGAAAACAGATGGCAGACACAGATCTGACCTGAGGTTCAAAGGAAAATTTGGAATCAAATTTGACCCTCAGGTTTCTTACCACCGCTGCAGGGGAGGGAGCCGAGCCGAGCTCCGAGGACCACCAGTTGAGGGCGTCAGGCTGATGGTTAGTGCCAAAAAAAGAGAGTCTCTGTTTTATCAGAATTTAGCTTAAGGCAACTTGCATTCATCCATTCGCCGACGGCCCTCAGGCATCCCTTAAATGCCGTCAATGCCCCCACCTTTTTCTCCTGAAATGAAAGCAACAACGGTGTATCATCTGCATAAGAGGTGATCCTTATGCCCCATGCTTCCACAAACTTAGCCAAACGGGTCAAGAGCCCTGACGTACCCCGCAGTCGAGTGGTTTCGCCGCGGATGTAAAGGTAGGAAGAAAAACCCTATGTGAGCGGTCCACCAAGTAAGACTTCCGCCAGGCCCAAGCTGAGCCTTGGATACCCACATCCCATAATCTGTCCAGGAGAATAGAGTGGGAGACTATATCAAAGGCCGCTGACGAATCAAGAAGGACAACCATGGCTGCTGAGCCCTGAACATGATTGTCCTTAATGAATTCAGCGACCTCCAAAAGACTGGATTCCATGCTGTAGCCAGCATGGAATCCTGACTGAGTATCATGGAGCAAGTTGTCTAAATCTGGCCTGTGCTAGGCATTTCATGGTACTACCGGACACTAATCAGAACCTGCATTTTTCAGAGACTCTTTGGCAAGTTGGTCAAATCCCAGTCTGCACAAGGAAAAATTTGAAGCCCTTTCAAATGGTTGGTTAGTCATGTCTGTGCATTTTCGTAGTTATAGAATGCCCACTACTTCCAAGCAGCAGTATTCTGTAATTTGTATTCAATGAGCACACACCAGCACTCCACGTGCTTCAGAACAATGCATCCCACATGTTCCCTCATGATATTTGGGAAAACAATATTCTTATCATGCCAAAGCATTAAAGGGATGATTAAAAATCTACGGGCAGATTTATCATGGCTTTGCAACACGACAAAGTAGGGGTGGGCGATAAAGTCCGCTCCGCAGGCGGAGTTTGCAGAGTTTTGATTTCCGGCAAAACTCTTCCAAATGCCGCATGGCAGAGTTTGTTTTCATGCGTGGCTCGCCAACATTACGTTGACAGGCATAAGTGAGAATTTGCACGTCCTAGCATGATTTTTGGGCGCTAGAATGGCACCCGGTGACATTTTCACAATGGAAGTGGTCGTGGGTGTGACCATTCATGTTGAGAAAGCTGCCGCTCGAGCAGAACATCTACTTGAGTGTCAGCAAAGAACCGGCACCTCTGGTGTGCTGCATGGTGCCATTCACGCTGATTTTGCAGCGCTGAACAAGCTCTCTATGCTAAAAATCTGCGCGAGTAGCGTAACATACCAATTTCCGTCCGCTCAAGGGACACAGCGGAATTTTTATGTAACTCCACGGAATTCTGTGGAGTGAAACTCCACGGCTTCCGCCTACCCCCTACCACAAAGTCAAGCAAAGTGGAGCAAAGCAGCACAAATTATTGAAAGGGTACTTACTTTCCAGTTCAAAACTTTTTTTTGCTCTGGAAAAGTGCCCATTTTTTTTAGCACAAATCGAGCTATTTGCTGCTTTGTGCCACTTTGTATCGAGGGAGTTTCACATGAAGGGTACTTGGGCATTCCAGCATAACCAACCATGTTTTGACAGTATACCCTTTCTGCTCAAACTGTAAGACTGGTTTGCATTAAAAAATAAAGCCTCCTTTGGGGAGGAGTAAAACTGTATGTATATTTATTTCTGCAAACAGTCCCACATTGCAAGTGCGCTTTGCTGTATATCACGCATTCAATGTGTGGAATGTTTTAAATATTGTCTAAACACAGGAGGTTGTACTGGAAGAGGGTGCTTCCAGTACAAACCTAAACTAGACAACACACACGCAGCATTGCACCATGGTGCAAAGGTGCGTGCGTGGAGCTAGACAGTCTGTTCTTGCACCATCTCAGGGAAAGAGAGCATCAGCAGATTATGGGCCATATTATCAAGAACGGCGCAAACATTATCGCCGCTTTAGCGGCAGGAAACTGCTGCTAAAGCGGCGATAAGGGGCTTGATAATATGCCCTAGAGAATTCAATAGAAGCCCAGGTTTGATGTCCTTGACACCAGAACCTGGGCTTCTATTGGAATTCTCTAGGGCATATTATCAAGCTCCTTATCGCCGCTTTAGCGGCAGTTTCCTGCCGCTAAAGCGGCGATAATGTTTGCGCCGTTCTTGATAATATGGCCCTATATGTTGTAAATACTTATCTGAGCAGCTTTCACTCCCAAGCAGCTTTGTCTGCAGTGCTGAGTTGCAATGTATTTAAGTAAACTTTCCCTCTACCGCATACTTTTTATGCTACAGTAGTGTCGCAGGAGTCACAGTTGCATGCCACTTTCTTTTATAGCACAATGACAGATACAGAAGACATATAATTAATACAAACTAAGACATCATTGCCCCTTGCTGTTTCATTATCAGAAATGGGCGTAGGCTGCCTACAAATTGATATTTTAATTATAAACTGCACCGCACGCACAGTGGTATATTCTGACAGACATCTATGGAGTCTTTAAGACACGTGACTGCAGCAATCTTAGCACTTACAGCCCCATTAGGAGCTCGGGGCAAGTTGTACTTGTGCCGAAGCATTCACCAGATTACAGCTTGACTAACTGGCTGTTCAAAAAGTTGTGCATACAAAAAACAGACAAATAACACTTTCTTCATGTATTCCTCCTTTTTTCACCATCGTATGAACCTAGTGCAAAACAACAGACAGTCACAAAAGAGGATGTGTTTTTTGCACCCATTAATAACACATGCTTCTAAATGACGCTGTTAACCTGCTTTTGCGTCTTCTTCTGTGTGAATAAAAATATGTTCAAATGCTGGAGGGTCTGTGTTAGCACCATGGTTCATCCATTCCTGTCAGGCGTGTTCAGTTTCCTTGTCTGTTCATCTAGTCAGAGCCCAGTGGATCTCTTCAGCACTTGTGTGCTTTAGAATCAGAAAGTGCACAGCATCAGCTGCCAGCTGATGGACATACTGAGCTTCAGAGCTCCCTGACTTTGCACAGTCTGGAATGATGAGGACCACAGAATGGCAGAGATCCAGCAGAAGGCAGCTACGCATGAAGGTGCATGTAACCCATCATCCAGGGACTGCAGTACTATCCCCAGTGCAAATAACATTTCTCATGGTATCCTTTGCGTTCTTCAAGCAAAAAGGGCAATAACATGCACAAATGCCTTGATGACTTACTAGTATTCCTATTGCTATGATTCGTTCTGCCTCACCCAAGGCCCTGATATATGAGGGAGGGTGATGAGGAAGTATGCCTCGAATACTTATCCATAATCTTATTACCACTACTCCCCTTCCTCATACCTTGTCTTAACATACGAGGAAGGGTGATGAGGAGGTATGCCTTGAATACTTGTCCATAATCCTGTTACTCCTACTCCCTCTTCCTAATCCCATGCCTTAACCTTTGAGGAAGGGAGATGAGGATGTATGCCTCGAATACTTAACCATAATTCTGTTACTCCTACTCCCTTTCCTCGTCTCTTGCCTTAACATACGGGGTGATGAGGCGGTATGCCTCGAACACCTATCCATAATCCTGTTACTCCTAAGCCCCTTCCTCATCCAATGCCTAAACCTTTGAGGAAGGGAGATCAGGGTGTATGCCTTGAATACTCATCTGTAACCTCATTACTCTACTTCAACCTTCTTCATCCCATGCCATAACATATGAGTAAGGGTGATGAGGAGGTATGCCTTGAATACTTATCCATAACCCTGTTCCTCATCCAATGCTTAATATATGAGGACGGGAGATCAATCAATCAATCAATCATGTCACTTATAAAGCGCACTACATACCCGCGAGGGTCTCAAGGCGCTGGGGGAAGAGGAGGGTGGTGCTGCTACTGATCGAAGAGCCAGGTCTTGAGGAGTCTTCTGAAGGCCAGTAGGTCTTGGGTCTGTCGGAGGTTGGTGGGGAGGGTGTTCCAGGTCTTGGCGGCAAGGTGGGAGAAGGATCTGCCGCCGGCGGTCGTTTTCCGGATGCGGGGGACTGTGGCGAGGGCGAGGCTGGTCGAGCGGAGCTGGCGGGTGGGGGTGTAGAAGCTGAGTCGTCTGTTGAGGTAGGCTGGTCCGGAGTTGTGGAGTGCTTTGTGTGCGTGGGTGAGGAGCTTGAAGGTTATCCTCTTGTTGACAGGGAGCCAGTGCAGGTCTCTCAGGTGGGGTGTGATGTGGCTGCGTCGGGGGATGTCGAGGATAAGACGTGCAGAGGCGTTCTGGATGCGTTGCAGCCGTCTCAGGAGCTTAGCCGTCGTTCCTGCGTAGAGGGCGTTTCCGTAGTCCAGCCTGCTGGTGACGAGGGCCTGGGTGACTGTTTTTCTTGTTTCGGTGGGGATCCACTTGAAGATCCTGCGGAGCATTCGGAGGATGTTGAAGCAGGATGAGGAAACGGCGTTGACCTGCTTAGTCATGGAGAGGGTGGGGTCGAGGATGACCCCTAGGTTGCGTACGTGGTCGGTGGGTGGCGGGGCTGTTCCCAGTGATGTTGGCCACCAGGAGTCGTCCCAGGCTGAAGGGTTGGAACCAAGGATGAGGACCTCCGTCTTGTCCGAGTTCAGCTTCAGGCGGCTGGTCCTCATCCATTCGGCGACGGCCTTCATTCCTTCGTGGAGGTGGGCTTTGGCGGTGTGAGGGTCTTTGGTGAGGGAGAGGATCAGCTGGGTGTCGTCGGCGTAGGAGATGATGTTGAGGTTGTGCTGTCGGGCGACGTGGGCGAGGGGTGCCATGTAGATGTTGAACAGCGTTGGGCTGAGGGAGGAGCCTTGGGGTACGCCGCAAATGATCTTGGTGGCCTTGGATCGGAAGGGGGCGAGGCGGACGCTTTGTGTTCTGCCGGAAAGGAAGGATGTGGTCCAGTCCAGGGCCTTCTCTTGGATCCCGGCGTCGTGAAGGCGTTTTCGTAGTGTGTGGTGGCAGACCGTGTCGAAGGCGGCTGATAGGTCCAGGAGGATGAGGGCTGCTGTTTCTCCGTTGTCTAGCAGGGTCCTGATGTCATCGGTGGCGGCGATGAGGGCGGTTTCGGTGCTGTGGTTGCTGCGGAAGCCGGACTGGGAAGGGTTCAAGATGTTGTTCTCCTCGAGGTAGCGGGTCAGTTGTTTGTTGACGATTTTCTCGGTGACCTTCGCGGGGAACGGGAGCAGAGAGATGGGTCGGAAGTTCTTGAGGTCCTTGGGGTCTGCCTTGGGTTTCTTGAGTAAGGCGGTGATCTCGGCGTGCTTCCAGCTTTCCGGGAAGGTTGCTGTCTCGAAGGAGATGTTGATTATTTTCCGGAGATGGGGCGCGATGGCTGTACTGGCTTTGTTGAAGATGTGGTGAGGGCACGGGTCTAGCGGTGAACCGGAGTGGATGGTGTTCATGATCTTGCTGGTGTCCTCGTCGTTGATGTTGGTCCAGGAGAGCAGGCGGTTGGTGGTTGTGGGGGCAGTGGTCTCGGTGGTTGCCGGGGCGGTCATGGTGTTGAAGCTGTCGTGGATGTCGGCGATTTTGCGGTGGAAGGAGGTGGCCAGTGAGTCGCACAGGTCTTGCGACTGCTGGATGTCGTTGGTGTTGGAGCTGGGGTTGGAGAGTTCCTTCACGATGTTGAAGAGCTCTTTGCTGTTGTGTGCGTTGTTGTCTAGGCGGTCTTTGAGTGAGGCCCTTTTGGCGGATCTGATGAGGTGATGGTGATTGCGGGTGGCTCTCTTGTGGGCTGCGTAGCTGTCCGCTGTCCGTTCGTGGAGCCAGATCTTCTCCAGTTTTCGGCATGTTCGTTTGGAGGCCTGGAGGTCTTCGGTGAACCAGGTGGCTTTCTTGCTGGTGTGGCTGTTGGGCGGATTCTTGAGCGGGGCGAGGGTGTTGGCGCAGTCGTCGATCCACTGTCTGAGGTTGCGGGCGGCGGTGTCGGGGTCGGAGGGTTCGGCGGGTGGGCTCAGGGCGAGGGTTGTGGTTAGCTGGTCTTCCGTGACTCTGCTCCAGCAGCGGCGAGGCATTTGTTCGGTGCGGTGGTGCGTGGTGGGCTTCCTGTAGGTGAAGTGGATGCAGTGGTGGTCAGTCCAGTGGGGTTCGGAGGTGTGGTTGAAGGAGACGTGTGGGCTTGCGGAAAAGATGGAGTCTAGCGTGTGGCCGGCGGCGTGGGTGGGTGTAGTCACGAGCTGTCTGAGTCCGAGGGTGGCGAGGTTGTCGATCAGGGTGGTGGAGTTGGTGTCCTTGTTGTTCTCGAGGTGGAAGTTCAGGTCCCCAAGGAGGATGTAGTCCGTGGAGGCGATGGCGTGTGTGCTGACGAAGTCAGCGATGGAATCGCTGAACTGTGGTCGGGGTCCGGGGTGTCTGTAGATGAGGGTTCCTCTGAGGGTGGTGTTGGGATCGGTGTGGATCTGGAAGTGCATGTGTTCGGCGGTGCTGAGGGTGTCGTCGGTGTTGGTTGAGACTCTGAGGGTGTTCCTGTGGACGATGGCGATGCCTCCTCCGACTCCGTTGGTGCGGTCCCTGCGGGTGATCTTGTATCCGTCCGGGATGGCAATGGCGATGTCGGGGGCTGAAGCGGGATTCAGCCAGGTCTCCGTCAGGAATGCGACGTCTGGGGAGGTTGAGTCGAGAAGGTCCCAGAGTTCGATGGCGTGTTTGCGGGCGGAGCGGGTGTTGAGGAGGATGCATCTGAGGTAGTTGGGTTCTTTCCTGGGCGGTGGATTGGCGGGGCGGGTGCTGGCGAAGCTGCAGTTCCGGCAGGTGAAGGGCCCTTGGGTGCGCTTCGGGGTGGCCTGGTAGCAGGCGTGATCTTTTCCGGAGTTGAGTGCGTGGAGGGTGCTGGCGTCGTATCGGCGTCTGTTGATGTGGCGGGCGCAGGGGATGCCCGGACCAGGGGGTCTGGCGCTGGGCGCGGTCACGGCGCGGACGGGCGCCATAAATGGGGAGGTGGGAGGGAGGAGCAGGGAATGGGGCAGTGAATGGGCAGTGAGGGGGGCCGCGAGGCGCAGCGGCGGGAAACAGGCACAGAAAGGAAAAACGATCACAATCAGGGGCAGCAAGGGGGCACAGAAAGGAAAAACGATCACAATCAGGGGCAGCAAGGGGGCACAGAAAGGAAAAACGAGCACAATCAGGGGCAGCAAGGGGGCACAGAAAGGAAAAACGATCACAATCAGGGGCAGCAAGGGGGCACAGAAAGGAAAAAACGATCACAATCAGGGGCAGCAAGGGGGCACAGAAAGGAAAAACGATCACAATCAGGGGCAGCAAGGGGGCACAGAAAGGAAAAAACGAGCACAATCAGGGGCAGCAAGGGGGCACAGAAAGGAAAAAACGAGCACAATCAGGGGCAGCAAGGGGGCACAGAAAGGAAAAAACGATCACAATCAGGGGCAGCAAGGGGGCACAGAAAGGAAAAAACGAGCACAATCAGGGGCAGCAAGGGGGCACAGAAAGGGAAAAAAACGAGCACAATCAGGGGCAGCAGCAGGGCACACAGACGGAGCTGTGTGGTGGGGGAGCGACCTACCAGTCAAGGTCAGGGGAGATGAGGAGGCTTGCCTCGATTACTTGTCAATAGTTCTGTAACTCTTACTCCCCCTTCCTCATCCCATGCCTTAACTTTTGAGGAAGAGAGATGAGGATGTATGCCTTGAATACTTGTCTGTAATTCCATTACTCTACTCAGCCTTCCTCACCCCATGGCTTAAGATATGAGGAAGGGTGATGAGGAGGTATGCCTTGAATACGTATCCATAACCCTGTTACTCCTACTCCCTCTTCCTCATCCTATGCCTTAATATACGAGGTAGGGAGATGAAGAGGCTTGCCTCGATTACTTGTCAATAATTCTGTAACTCTTACTCCCCCTTCCTCATCCCATGCCTTAACTTTTGAGGAAGAGAGATGAGGATGTATGCCTTGAATACTTGTCTGTAATTCCATTACTCTACTCAGCCTTCCTCACCCCATGCCTTAAGATATGAGGAAGGGTGATGAGGAGGTATGCCTTGAATACGTATCCATAACCCTGTTACTCCTACTCCCTCTTCCTCATCCTATGCCTTAACATACGAGGTAGGGAGATGAAGAGGCTTGCCTCGATTACTTGTCAATAATTCTGTAACTCTTACTCCCCCTTCTTCATCCCATGCCTTAACCTTTGAGGAAGGGAGATGAGGATGTATGCCTTGAATACGGATCTGTAATTACATTACTCTCCTCATCCTTCTTCATCCCATGTCTTGGCCAATGAGGAAGGGAGATGAGGAGGTATGCCTCGAATACTTACCCATGATTCTGTTACTCCTACTCCCCTTCCCATGCCTTAACATATGAGTAAGGGAGATGAGGAGGTATGCGTTGAATCCTTAACCATAATTCTGTAACTCCTACTCCCCTTTCTCGTCCCTTGCCTTAACATATGAGGAAGAGAGATGAGGAGATATGCCTCGAATACTTACCCATAATCCTGTAACTCCTACTCCTTCTTCCTCATCCTATGACTTAACATACGGGGAAGGGAGATGAGGAGGCTTGCCTCGATTACTTGTCAATAATTCTGTAACTCTTACTCCCCTTCCCCATCCCATGCCTTAACATATGAGGAAGGGTGATGAAGATGTATGTCTTGAATACTTGTCTGTAATCCCATTGCTCTCCTCAACCCTCTTCATCCCATGCCATAACATATGAAGAAGGGAGGTGAAGATGCCTCAATTACTTATCAAAAATTATGTTACTCCTACTCCCCTTCCTCATTTCTTGCCTTAACAAACAAGGAAGGGAGATGAGGAGATATGTCTCGAATATTTACCCATAATCCTGTTACTCCTACTCCCTCTCCCTCGCCCTATGCCTTAACATACAAGGAAGGGAGGTGAAGAGGTATGCCTCGATTACTTATCAAAAATTATGTTACTCCTACTCCCCTTCTTCGTCCCATGCCTTAACATACGAGGAAGGGAGATGAGGAGGCTTGCCTCGATTACTTATCTTTAAACTCTCTTACCCTTACTACCCCTTCCCAGGATTTCACATTTGAGGAATGAAGGTGAGGAGGTATGCCTCGATACTTTTCTATCATCCTGTTACTCCTTCCCCCTTCAGAGACCTCACATGTTATGGACGAGGAAAGTGGTTGAAGAGGTCATTTTTCTGGTCAAACTGCATATTTTAGATTTTTTAGTAAAGGTTACTACCTGATAAAAGCAAGTAAAAAACTGAAGACCAAATAGAAAAACACTCTTTGGTTTGGCCCTGAATCAGTACGAGTGCTAAAAATATGCACCTTTTCTACCAGTAGTTTGAGGCCCTGAATCAGCATAAACAATAACATGAGTGACACTGTGCAGTTTCGTAATAAAACCGCTGTAATCATGCTGTCTTTTCTGTTGTCATCACTTCAGTGCCACCTGTCAGGGCACTGCAGTCCCAATGCCATTTTGACATGACTGCTGTGTTTTTCTATTTACGTTTCCCAACCCTAATGACTGCCTATCTTTGTGTGTATGTGTGTGTATGTGTATGTGTGTCGGTCTGTGACTGTATGTGTGTGCATGTGTTGATATGTATGTGTGTTGTTTTCTGTTTGTGTGTGAATTTGCTTTTTATGGGATATGGCACAGGTGAAGTCGAGAACATGCATACACCTTGTGAATCCCAACCAGTTTTGTTTTTTGGTGTACTATAGTATTCTCGTCTCATGCCAGTACTGAAAGACATCCAATGAGTGTTTCAAGCGGGGGTGGTAAAGGACTAGGAGAGTTTGGAAAACCAGAGTGCAAGAGACACTGCAGTGAGGAGCTTTTTCTCTGAGAGACTGGCTGTAAATTTCCATTTAATGCTTTCTGCTTCAAAGCAATTCAAATTACTTTTCTTTGCTATTCAAGGTGAAATTCAGTGCAAAAACTTGTACAAGATCCCTCTGAGCAACCTCGTGGGGCGGAGCATTGAGCGGCCACTCAAGTCCCCATTAGTCACAAAGGTCGTCACCACACCGACTTCCAGTGGTATTGTGTCGATTCCTGTCACTCACTCCATGTCGCTGTCTCGCATGGAAATCAAGGAAATTGCAAGCCGGACAAGGAAAGAACTTTTGGGTAAGACATAACAATGTGGGTCATTCAGCACAAAGCAAAGTAGCTTGACAATCTGGTATTTTAAATCCGACAGCTGTGCACTATTAAAACATGGTGTGTTTTGATTAGCTCCTAACCGGTCGATATCTAGCCAAGACTTTCATAATTAGTACCTAGGACCAGCCTCATTACAGTATAAATCCACATTTCACTATGCCTTCTTCCTCTAAAGATTGCCTGTGAAGTTCACGAAGCTCTAATAAAGAATTACAGCTGTGGTTCTCAATCTTTTGACTTCCCACTGCTAGGACCCCTCTAATCAGTTTCTACAATTTGAACCTCAAAATACATCAAACAAATACATAAATTATTAAATATTTCATTTAATTCCCGAACAAAAAAAAGCAAAAATCAAAATTTTAATTTTAAAGGGGAGCTTCAACCACTTAAAAATCAACCTTCAACCTCTTAAAAATCTTTTTTTAAAAAGGGCCCGATTTAGGTTATGACAGATGAAGTAAAACCTAATAAGGTAAAGTAAAGGACTTTACCCAGCCTTTACTGCGCCTGCCAAATTGAGGGATGTGCATCAGCCTGCTGCCATTTGTATATATTGGAAGGAAACACCACCAAAGCGGTTCCTGTCAATGTTGAAAAAGTTTGACAAACCTTTTCGTCAAACATGATGGCATGCTGTCAAACTTTTCCAAAGTTTTTTTAGTTTTAAAAAACAAACTCCCAAAGCGGGAGTTTGCTTTCAAATAATAGAAAAGCGAAGGGTGCACACACCATGGGATGTTTGTCCCATTGTGTGGGGGTTATTTTTCTTTCCTGTCCCTCACAGCCAGGTTTTACCTGGTTGTGAGGTATAGGAAAAAAACATAATGTCTTCCACCCTAAATAGGGCTGATGTTGTGATGGGTTTTCTCCGACAGCTTCCACTCATGCTTGCCGTCCGAGGAAGGTTTTTACACAGATAGAGTAAATTTTACTCGGCTGGTGTAGACCTGGCAGTCCACCCAGCTCAAAATTGGGAGGCGATTTACAATGGAGTACCCTTTCACCACACTCTAAACCGGGTCTTATTTTTCTTTCTAAAAGACAAAATGATATAATAGACTCTCAATTATCACTTGGCGCGTTTGCTTCAAATGTATGCTCTCTTTGTGTTGGCGCATACCAGTTCTTCAGCCGAGGCCACTAGCCATCAATAGTAGATTACATTTGCTGTACTTGCTGTACTTCCACAAATCAAGATAAGGATACCAACGTAATGTTAAGCCACCAATTTCAAATTCTTTTACATTTACAGATCATCTTAAATTGTTCACATCTTTCACAAAATGTGCCCACGCTGAGTGATGTGCTCCTGGAGATATTAGCTTTAAAATCATTCACTTTCCTCAGCAGAAAACTGAACATGCACATGAAAATGTCTTGTGTCTCTACTGCTACAAGTTTCTAAAATAAATGAGTCTCCGAAAACATTCTTTTCCATTTGGTTGTATTACATATTTAAATAGTTTCAAGTTAGTGAAAAATTGTGTAGTCCATGGAAAATTCCATCTTTCCTTCTGTACCCTCGCTGCCCCCATTGCTGTGTGCCCGTCTTTTTTCGCTGCTCCCCTCGCTGCCCCCACTGTACTGCGTCCATCTTTCCTTCTGTACCCTCGCTGCCCCCATTGCTGTGTGCCCGTCTTTTTCGCTGCTCCCTCGCTGCCCCCACTGTACTGCGTCCATCTTTCCTTCTGTACCCTCGCTGCCCCCATTGCTGTGTGCCCGTCTTTTTCGCTGCTCCCCTCGCTGCCCCCACTGTACTGCGTCCATCTTTCCTTCTGTACCCTCGCTGCCCCCATTGCTGTGTGCCCGTCTTTTTCGCTGCTCCCCTCGCTGCCCCCACTGTACTGCGTCCATCTTTCCTTCTGTACCCTCGCTGCCCCCATTGCTGTGTGCCCGTCTTTTTCGCTGCTCCCCTCGCTGCCCCCACTGTACTGCGTCCATCTTTTCCTTCTGTCTCCCTCGCTGCCTCTCTCCAATCCCGCCGCTGTGTCCCCTACGGCCCCGCCCCCTGACTGCCCATTCGCTGACCCTGCCTCCCAGCTGCTCCTCCCTCCCACCTCCCCATATATGGCGGCGCGCTGCGCGGCCGCGTCGCTGGCGCGCCGAAGGCGCGCCTAAGGCAAGCCCGTCTGCGCCCGTCCGTGCCTGGACCGCGCCCAGCGCCAAACCCCTGGCCCCCGCAGCAGCCAACCCACCCACCGGACTTACGACACCGCCACCCTCAACGCACTCAACACCGGCCGTATCCCCGGCTGCCACCGTGCCACCCCAGGACGCACCCACGGACCCTTCGCCTGCCAATCCTGCAAGTTCTCCTGCCTCCGGACCTGCACCGCACCCGCCAAGCCGAGCACCAGCAGCAACCACCTGAAGTGCATCCTGCTCAACACCCGCTCCGTCCACAGACACGCCGTGGAACTTTGGAACCTGCTCGACTCCACATCACCAGACGTCGCATTCCTCACGGAAACATGGATGAACGCCTCCTCAGCGCCCGACATCGCCATCGCCATCCCGGGACGGATACAAGATCACCCGTAGGGACCGCGCCAACCAGACCGGAGGAGGCATCGCCATCGTCCACAAGAACACCATCCGCATCACGACCAACTCCAACGACACCTTCACAGCCGGCGAACACCTGCACTTCCAGATACACACCGACCCCAAGACCACCCTCAGAGGCACCCTCATCTACAGACCTCCAGGACCACGCACACAATTCAGCGAAGACATCGCCGACCTCATCAGCCCGCACGCCCTCCCCTCGGCTGACTACATCCTCCTTGGGGACCTCAACGATCGCAACACCACCACCCTGCTGGACAACCTCGCCAACCTCGGACTCAAGCAACTGGTGACCACCCCCACACACCACGCCGGCCACACGCTTGACCCCATCTTCTCTTCCAGCAAGGACATTTCCTTCAGCCACACCACCGGACTCCACTGGACAGACCACAGCTGCGTCCACTTCAGCTTCAGCAGGACCACCACGCACCACCACCCGCAACAGTTTCCGCGCAGAAGCTGGAACAAGATCACCACCGACCAACTCACCACATCCCTGAGCCAGAACCCTCCCGCCAGCTCAACGAACCCCAACCAAGCCGCCAGCAACCTCACAAGTTGGATCACCAACTGCGCAGACGACCTCGCCCCATTGAAGACCCCCAGTCAGACCCGGCAACAAGAAAGCATCCTGGTTCACCGACGAACTCAAGAAATCCAAGAAGAACTGCCGGGCCCTCGAGAAAGCATGGCGCAGAGACCCGACTGCAGACAACATGACCACCCTCAAGCACGCCACCCGAAAACACCACCAGCTGATCCACACCACCAAGAAAACCGCATTCAAGGAACGACTGGACAACAACGCCCACAACAGCAAGGAACTCTTCATCATCGTCAAAGAGCTCTCGAACCCCAGAGCCGGAAACAACGACATCACTCCCTCGCAAGACCTCTGCAACTCGCTCGCCTCGTTCTTCCACAGCAAGATCGCAGACATACACAACAGTTTCAGCACACAGCCGACGTACCCTACGACCGTTCCAACGTCCCCCACCTCCACCCTCCGAGCCTGGACCCCGATCAACACCGAAGACACTATCCGCACGATGAACTCCATCCACTCCGGATCACCAACCGACCCCTGCCCTCACCACGTCTTCAACAAGGCCGACGCCGTCATCGCACCCCACCTCCGGGACATCATCAACACCTCCTTCGACACCGCCACCTTCCCAGAGAGCTGGAAGCACGCCGAACTCAGCGCCCTACTGAAGAAACCGTCAGCGGACCCCACCGACCTCAAAAACTACCGCCCCATCTCGCTCCTTCCTTTTCCTGCCAAAGTCATCGAGAAGACCGTCAACAGACAACTGGCCGCCTTCCTCGAGACGAATGGATCCTCGACCACTCGCAGTCCGGCTTCCAGGCCAACCACAGCACCGAGACCGCCCTAATCGCAGCCACCGACGACATCCGAGCCCTGCTCGACAACGGGGAAACTGCAGCCCTCATCCTCCTGGACCTCTCCGCAGCGTTCGACACAGTCTGCCACCGCACCCTAGTGCAACGCCTGAACAACGTCGGAATCCAAGAGAAGGCACTGGAGTGGATCATCTCCTTCCTCACCGGAAGAACCCAGAGAGTCCGCCTCCCCCGTTCAGTTCCGAGGCCACCGAAGTCATCTGCGGCGTACCACAAGGATCATCACTCAGCCCCACCCTCTTCAACGTCTACATGAGCCCCCTCGCAGCCATCGCACGCCAACACAACCTCAACATCATCTCCTACGCCGACGACACCCAGCTGATCCTCTCCCTCACCAACGACCCCACAACCGCCAGAACCAACCTGCATGAAGGGATGAAGGACGTAGCCGAATGGATGAGGAACAGCCGCCTGAAACTGAACTCAGATAAGACGGAAGTCCTCATCCTAGGATCATCACCCTCCGCCTGGGACGACTCCTGGTGGCCCCCTGCCCTGGGCAACGCACCCAAACCAACGGACCACGCACGCAACCTGGGCTTCATCCTGGACTCCTCCCTCTCAATGACCCGACAAGTCAACGCCGTCTCCTCGTCTTGCTTCAACATCCTACGCATGCTGCGCAAGATCTTCCGGTGGATCCCCACCGAAACCAGGAAGACGGTCACCCAGGCCCTCGTCACCAGCCGACTGGACTACGGCAACTCCCTCTACGCGGGAACCACAGCCAAACTTCAAAAAGACTCCAACGCATCCAGAACGCCTCAGCTCGACTCATCCTGGACATCCCCCGACACAGCCACATCGCCGGACACCTGAGAGACCTGCACTGGCTCCCCGTCAGCAAGAGAATCACGTTCCGACTCCTCACCCACGCACACAAAGCTCTCCACAACCAAGGCCCCAGATACCTCAACGACCGTCTGACCTTCTACACTCCCACCCGCCAGCTACGATCGACCAACCACGCCCTCGCCGCCGTCCCCCGCATCCGAAGAGCCACAACGGGAGGAAGATCCTTCTCCTACCTGGCTGCCAAGACGTGGAACTCCCTACCCATCCACCTCCGCCTTACCCAGGACCACCTCTCCTTCAGGAAGCAACTCAAGACCTGGCTGTTCGAACAGTAGCGGACCCCCCTCCCCCAAGCGCCTTGAGACCCTCTGGGTGAGTAGCGCGCTATACAAATAACAAATGAAATGAAAAATGAAATGTGCTCCATTACAGATTTCTCTGTGTTTTAAAATAGTAGCCTCATTTTTCTGTCTGATTTACAATGTTGTGTATTTTGAAATATGGTTTAGCTATTTACCCTTGAGTGCAGTCATTTATAAGGTATACAGAGCAGCAGTATTTATAGACAATAAATATACATTTATAAAAGTGATTATCATTTCAGCATATTTAGCTCACAATCACAATTATTTTAAAGCCATAGCACACTCATGCAGCTAGATGCAAATTCTTACAGGAGAAAGTAGCAAAATGTAAAATGAAAAACAAAATGTCCAAATGGCAGCACCTTTAGGAGGGTCTCACTATCTATTGGAGCACAATTCTAGTTGCATATGAGATCTGCTTGTTATATAGCACGCTGGATGTCTACACCAATCTATTCCCATATGTGAGAAATCAGAACCTGTTTGCAGTGTCCCCCCACTTCTTGACCCCATTTTGACTACTAGGTGCTGGTTTTCGGACTCTGACTGTGCCCTGGTCTCTCCTAACCAGACCCAGGGCATGTGCTCTAATTAAAAGTATATGGTAATTAGGTGTAATTACAATTGCTACTGACAGTCTAGCTGTAAGTCTTTACTATATAATAGGGCGTGTAGGTTTAGAGGCCTAGTAGACTTGATGGACTTAAAGGAGCACTACTGTGTTGCCTGCTGTTATTTTAAAGCAGAACTCCTTTCAGGCTGCCTTTATATTACATTTATATGCAAATTAGACTTTCGATTTAAAGATACTTCCAAAGTCTCGAACTATCTTATTTTTACATATAAGTCACCACAAAGGTCTCCCATAGGTGCCCCTAGTGGGACGGTGCTTTGTAACTATAAGCAGGGACATTATAAAAGATGTTTTATAAGCCCTGGTGAGGGTAAAACTGTGTTGTTTCTCATTGTAGAAAACTAACTCCATAGGCTAACATGGGAGTATTTTATTTAAGTATGAATATAGAGAGGAGCGGGCTAGAAATGTCATTCAAAGACTCAAACTGATAGCTATGATAAATCCAACAACCTGCACTGTTAGATTTATAATAAATATTACAGAAAAGAAGTTGTAGAACTTTCTTTTCTTTAAGTCAAATTCTAGTCTTCCAGCTACCCTTTCCTGATAGGCCAGCCTCTGCCTGGCTGGGCCAAGCTGTCTTAATGAGGTGTGACTTGGCCTGCTAGAGAGACAAAGGATTTCCTGTGGGTGGAGGACTGCAGAATCAAAAGGCAGGATAGGGATGGAGTAGCCAAACTGGAATTTAAAGGGAAAATTACACTTTAGGACAGCACAGGCTCACCCCCACATCCTGCACCTCCAGCCACACTGGAGCCCCTGTGATAGATTAGTGATGGGGCTGGAAGGGGAGAATTAAAGAATCTTAGCCACACCAGTAGGTTGGCGTAGCCAGATCTAACCCTCCAGGAGAAAGTTTCTCCATCTTGGATTTTGGAAGAATAGTGCTTTCTGAGACAAGAACATGCCACACTTTGAAGGAAGTGGTCATACCTGAGAGTGGCACCCTGTATCCCATTGGTCAGGTGTGGCCCCTGCTTGACGCCCAGGAACACTGAATAAATATGGAAGAGTTGCCAAGCAACTCAGATTTACTGCCTGGAACAACAAGGAGAAGAAGGACTGCCCTGCTGGAACCCTGATCTGCACTCAAAGGACTGCACCTGTTGCACAATCTAATACTACAGGCCTAAGGACTTTTCTTGACGTCACAAGGATTAAGGAGTGGACTCCCTGCAAACTACAGGTTAACAGAGCCCAGCTGCATCATCTCTACCAAGAAGTCCCATCCTGGAGTGCGTCCAGTGGACTGTTAAGGATCTGGCAAGGTGCATTGTGGGAACTGTAGTCTCAACATACCAAGGACAATCTTAGAGCTTCTAGACCCTTGGATTGGCTTTTTGGACACTGTGAACCCACAGGGGTAACTTCAGGAAGACGTTCCAGAAGTTTGGAGATACTTTTGGCAAAAGCTCCATAAGGTGACCGACCCGACGTCGAGTGTCAAGCTGACTACTTCGAACCGTGACCCAGCCTGGATTTCAGGTTCATCCTGCTGAAAGCTCGACCTCAAGACTTCCAGAAGTTGACCCGGGGCTCCCGCTAGACCAAGCCGACAAATCTGCTATGAATATGGCCTGCTGGTGAGGCCTGCTCGACATTGAGAGAAAATCCTCCACAAACGAGTGCGAAGGTAAAAATTTCACCAAGTCCTCCCGCTTAGTGTATCCGATAAGGTCTCCATCGCAGTTGGCCTCAAACTTTTACTTTGTTCCGGACAAGCGCTACCAGATATCCCAAATTGATGCTCTTGTTTTTTAAGCACTAGCAGGTGTTTATTCTTAAAAAAATCATATCTCCGGTTTCCACTTTCCCACACAATGGACTTAAATGGACAATGGAAAAAACATTGAAATATTACTTTTTTTTAAAGAAGAAGGTATGAAGTGACAGAGAGGATAGATAGCCTTGGTAGAAAATGTGGAAAGAAGGTTCTGGACTTAGATAGGGATCTTTCTCATTGAGTATTTTTAGCTCATTGAAAAATATATTATGCCATAAATGACTAAACCCCATTCTTCCCCTCATATTTATTTAACCATATGGATTCATATCTACATTAACACTTCAATGTGTATTTACTTCAGCTTGTTCTATGTTAAACGCTTTAAATTCAACAGCTTCTATTCCAGCAAAATTCCGTTCAGGAAAGCCTCGCATTTGTCAGGAATATAGAATGTTGGCACTGTAGTTGTCCATTAGAACAAGGGCTTTGATGCAAAGGTATATTCTAAGTGAAGCACTACATTTTAGGAATAATGGCCAAAAGCACTCAGAAATAGGGGAGGTTTCACTGCTTTAATGAATCTGAGGAAAAATGTTCTCAAGTCTTACATAGACAGAGAAGGAATTTCAGGTAATAAAGAATTACAAGAGATAAGACATTTCCCTGAATTCTTTGAATTTCACCAGTAGCACAACAGGCAAATTGGTGATGCAGACTTGGAACAACTCTTTAGCTACTACTTCTTGAAGACTTTTGCAGTATGGGCTAGCGCCCTTCCATTCAAGGCCATGTCACCAATCGAGAGGGATTTGAACTGAGCTCCCTACCTTAGCAGAAACCAGTGTAGGTCCTTCAGCGCTGGAGTGATGTGGTTGGAGTGGCACCATCTCAATATGAGGCATGGGGCATGATCACTGACACCCACATTAACCTATAGCTTGAAATTAGTAACACCAATTAAAAATCCAGGGAATTAAATTATTGAAAATACAATCTGCTGCTGAGTTTTGAAATTTATGTTGAGTGGTAGCACAAGTTAATGTAATACGGTACCATTTCATGAAATGTAGCAAGATAACTTTGATCATCCAATGTGGCTTACTTGTTTTTCATTTTGAGTTAACTGTGATTCTCAATGAAAGAGTATCCCTATGCTTTGTGCATTTTTCCAAAAGGGAAGTACAAATTTGAGGGCTAATTGATGAGTCATATTTATGTAGGTCTGTTGGAGGAGCCAGCATCCAAATCAGAAGGAGCCCAGAAACAAAAGAAGCTGACCCGGAAACGGATTGAAGGAGAAGCCAAACAAGGAACTGTACGGTCAACAAGCAATGACAGGTAAATCAGTCACAGTTGCAAAGCTGGGGTACAATTGTACACAAAATATAAATGCAAAGAACTGAGTAGAAACTAAGGTTGAATGATCATAAGATGAGTTCTCACACACTAAAATGCACAAAATGATAGGATTTATTCCCTTTGAGATTAGAACAGTAACATCTATGAAAAGTACTTCCACAATTTAAAGATTTAACACACTATAAACAATTTCTCATTGGTGTTATCAATAGAAATGTAGATGAAAAGAACAATTCATATTTGGTTTGAGATATATTCTTTTATTTAGTTTCTAAAGCACAAACTTTGCCAAGAGAAAGTAGAGCACAGTACAAAGAGCATATGAGGAACAAAAGAACAGACACAGTGGATGCAAAAGAATATTGGTGGAATTTGAGTTCCATATGTCACTCTTAGAATGACACCAGATGGAGGGAGGGAAACAAACATCAACTGACAGAGACTCTTAAGATCCTAGGAGCAGAGCATGGCAAAGACCTGTTTTAGATTAATGGAACATTCTAAGTTAGTAGTGATTTGCGTCTGGGTAATCATGATTCTCCAGCCACTGTTTTTTAATATGTGATACAAGTCATTGTTGAAAAGAGAAGGCTTCGTAGTTAATACAGTTGATTATGACAATAATTCTTGTTTCAAATGGGAGAAAATACAGGGAAATGAGGATGCAGTAGTCAATCTTTTACCCAATATTGACAATAATACTTTGAGTAATTGACATGCAAACTCGTCTCAGTAATATGATAAAGTAGTCTGAAAATCACAAAGAGAATCTTAACTTCATCTGAGAGAGTAATCATTGCATTGCCAACTATTACATTTTGAGAGTGAGCTTTGATTTTCTTCAGCCA
Organism: Calotriton arnoldi; assembly: GCA_963921515.1. NCBI lineage: Eukaryota > Metazoa > Chordata > Amphibia > Caudata > Salamandridae > Calotriton > Calotriton arnoldi. The sequence continues at coordinate 2,165,234 of CAWUFW010002144.1, read as the reverse complement.
TGCTAGGAGTAAATATTTTGTTACAGTCTAATTGAGGCTTTGCAAATTTAAATTAATCCGACTACATATGTTTGAAAATACTTGTAGGTTTGGAAGATTTGGTTTAGGTATACAGATATTATACAACGGTGATTATATGCAAAAGGAGACCCCTGGGAGATTCCACAACTAACATTCCCCAGTGGCCTTCTGGACTCCACGTATTCATTTAGTCCCTATTTCTTACACAAGTTTTAAAATAAGAGGTAAAGTACAAGCTAGCACTTGTGTGTGGTACTGTAGCATTATGCACTTTTGGTGGACATCTAAATGCTACAAATCATTGAAGGTGGTTTCCAGATCGCAGTTATTGTTTTGATTTCTAAGGAGGTAGAGTTGTTATTTAGTAGTTTTTCCAATAGTTTTAATGTCATTGGTGGAATGTTGTGCAAACAAGTGTTTTTTGTTAGGTGCCAGCAGGAAGCATGCCACTTATGAAGAGTTCAGAGAAATGCATTTGGATGGAAGAGTTACTGTCTTTGAGAACAGTCTGTCATGATGTAATAGACTTTAAGTTAGTGTGATGCCATTCGACCCTCAATGGAGGTTAGAACTACTTAAAATAATTTCCCTAATAAAAACAATGCCAGAAATTGCTACCAACTTTAAAAGTATTGTTTTGATCAAAATAGTTTCAAACAATTGAGAGCACTCAACATATATTGTATTAAATGCTGATTTCAGGAAAAAAGGTATGGTCTTGAAAAAGACTTAGTTGTATGTATTGATGTAGGTAGTTATGCTTTTAGGAGGCCGGTTTCTAGAATTCTTCTGTAACTTTAAAAAACCAACTTCTAATAACAATGTAAACTTTTTCCTTGCAGGATAGTCAGTGGTTCATTCGAAAGCAATTCTGAAGAACAGCGTCACTATTCCACCAGTTCGGATCCTGATACCAATGTAAGCGTTGAGGGAAGTCCCCCTTTAAGCAGCAGACCATTTCAGTTCACAGCATCCTTCGATGAAGACATTGTTGACTTGAAGTGAAGACAATCACGTCTCTTGTCTCTCCTCATCCTCTCTCCTTTGTTATTAGAGTTCATTTGGCTCTATAGCAACATCACAACAGCTCTAAGTGGTGCCAAGTGGAAGCGGATTTGGAGGTTGTCACTCTTCAATCCCTCCAGAAACAACACATTCTGACACAATGAATGTGCTTCCAGTATCCTTCAGGCATCCTTCTACTCATTTTCAATCAACCTTCTATTACTTTTTTTTTACAAAGAAAGTATGGATTAAAAATAGTATTTATTCTTCTTCACATATGTAATTATGTTAAAAAATAACTTGAGATGTTGTCATGCGCTACATTCACTACACTTTGTCAATATCAAATATTGTTCATTACACGTAAGTCACATTATAAATAAATTATATATGAAGATATTATTTTTAAGGTAGGGGTGGGATATTTATATCAAGTTAGAATACAAACTTCCTAAACCGAGAACTTGAGTAGTTCTTGGTAACTTTGAGTTCTCATAACCAACTGTAACATCTACACCAGATCTGTTATATTGAATTGGGTTTATATATCACTGTGATCTTTGATACCATCAGGGTTGCTATGTAAGTCAAAGGAATTATATTTATGATATAATTCTATTTACATTAGGTCTCTAAATTTGGATTCCAATTAACTGATTAATACAATATTATCCTGGAATGTACAACATCCATCTGACAAGCCCTTATAATTAGTATGTGAAGAAAAAGGCAAAATTATAAATTATTCATTTTTTGAATTATATTTGCCATGTGCTGAGTTTAGCAGTGAAAATTGGAAGGTATTATCCCATTTAATACTCCTGGTGTCCCAGACCTATGCTCATGTACAAAGTGGGTCTGAGCTGTAAAAGTAAGCATTTCCTCCATTAGTAAGTGTAATTCAGGAGAACTTTAGGAGTAAACCACACTCGCTCACACTTTGTGAATTAGACCGAGTATTTTCAGTTCCAAAACATATTAATTTAATACAATTGTTTAAAACACAGAAACCATTTGGGTGAAATTGAGCACCCTGCTACTTACATTTTCTCTGTGCTTGATGGTCATGGTAACTATTTAGCTTTTTAGAGAGAGATCTAAATGTATACCTGTTTTGCCTTTAACGCAAATGTCCAAGCTAGCAATACTTTCAGCTAGCATGGTCACTAATCAGCGAGAGAGCAGCACCTCAAGTCACAAACCTTTACTATCTCCAAGAATCTTTGAAATAGTAAGGAGCCCAAATCTACCATACTGGGAGGCAATTGTTAAAATTTGCCAAACGGAGCCTTCATGATTATTTTCAAATAATAGAGACATCATGTGCATTCCTTTTACTTTTATAATTCTCTAACTTATGATGTACAAAGTTCACTTTCTCTGTGCCAGCTTGTAATTTAGGTCATTTGAGTGATTCGTGCTGCTATTTTGGCATCTTGACTGCTGCAGGAACAATTCCAGAAAGTGCCTGAAGAGGCAGCAGCTGCAAAGTGGATCCACAAAGCATCTGCTGCAGCTCCCATGGCTCACCAAAATCAAGATAAGGGCAGGCCTCTTTAGGTCTTCATAGAAATTCATATACCATGGAGAACTTAGTGCAGCATTGCTGCTATTTCCCATGAGAACAATAATGAGTGATATTGCAATAGAAAGGAAGATTGTGCTGCAATATCTGGCATCCCTTGACCCTACTGTTGAAAGTCACTCATTGATAATAGAATACGCACCTATTTTTTTTCATTTTTGGTTAGCTGTATAAAATCTCATAGAAAATATACTGTATAAAGACAATGGTACCTCTATGTTAGTCTTCCTCTGGGTTCTTTAGTGTTCTACTGAGTAAATGCACGGATGAGGTGTTGTGTCCTCCATATAAAACAAAAATTGTGGGCATATTGAGTGTCTGCAACCACAAATAGGTCTAGCATCACCAACATGAAAAGCATTCAATTTTAAAATTACACAAACTATAAATTGTCAGATATAATGTAATGGTCATCCGCATGTTAGAAGTGCATACATTCTCTCTTCTGTACTTCTTCTGTTTCTGAATGCAGCATTTTGTTACAAGCCCTAAATTTACTGTCAGATCTTCAAAACGATTATCAACCTAAATAATGATTCATGTGCGGAGAAGAAAGCACTTGACTCAGCATATTTTAAGTGTTTGCTTTGTAGTATTCACGGTAGGGGTCACGGTTTAAATGTGCTTGCCATATTTGAAACCCCACCCCCAGCAGTCCCAATCTTTCAGCAATCATATTCTCCAGAAAGACTAGAGCTTAGACTCAGTAGAGAAGTGATCTAGGCACTTCTTTGTAGCTTGTATGCACTGATCCATACATTAAGAACACATTTTTGGGGAGGCACCAAAGCCTCATAATGTGCACTTTGTAACTTAATGCTGGATGCACCTTACTATTTATGGCTGCATTTCTTACGAACGGTAGTCATTCCGGGGAACAAACTTTGCTTCCCCTAGTTTTTAACCCTTCTGTGATTTTTATCTCCTCTCTTCAAATTTTGTATTTTGGAATGGGAAATGAAATATAGTTGAAACTTTCATTATTACCGATGCATAAAGTTCAAAATGGGGAGGAAATACCTTGCAAAAATACCTCGATATTCTACCTGGCGTAATTTTCTTAGGTAATATTACATTTTCAAGTACATTTGTGGTTCAGTGGTAGAATTCTCATCTGCCACATGAATTTAAAATCAGATACAAAGGCTGTTTGCACCTAATTGTTTTAAATGATAAAGAAGATCTAATGCTTTCATTCCATTTTTGACTATGGAAAAGTGGCCTCAGGCACTACTTGGCTATTTTGAAACTTTCCTTTAAAATTCAGCCTTAGAGACTAAGGGGCCCATTAGGATGTAGGGCGGATCGCCACTGCCCGCATTGGCGGAGGCGATCCGCCCTACATCCTTCCCCGCCCGCCACCCATTTACCCCCGCCATATTAGTATGGCGGGGGTACTGCGGCGGACGGGAAGACCGTCTGCCGCTTTTCCGCCTGGTCGACAAGTCGACCGGGCGGAAAAGGGTTTAATATGGTGGCGGTGTCTGCTAGACACCGCCATCCATATTAGCATGGGTGTGAAACATGCCTTTCCGTGGCGGCGTTGCCGCCACGGAAAGGCATGCAGAATTCTCTTCCGGGGGCCCCTTGAGGGCCCCCAAGATGTTGGGGGGGTGGGGGGTGCACATGGGGGGTACCAGTACCCCCCTGCATTGTCATGAACATGGTGGCAGGCACCTCGCGGTGCCTGTCACCTTGTGCATGACAATGCACGTAGTGCATTCCCAGCATTGTGGCGGGCGGTGCTGTGAGCACCGCCCGCCACAATGCTGGGAATGGAGGATGCCACCGCCACGGTGGCGGTGGCATCCTAATCGCCAGTGCGGGACCGCCGCACCACTGGCGGCCAGTCCCAGCACCGCTAGGGTGGCGGGCGGACGGAAGTCCGCCCGCCATCCTAATGGGCCTCTAAGTCTCTGTACTTTTTAAATTATAAAGCCAACCAAATGGACTGATGGTGATACAATTCTATAGTGAAATCTTTAAATAAAGGACTGTAATGGTGGGTAGTTGTTCAATTTTCATAGGAATATATCCTTCTACTGAAAAAAGAGTTAAGTACCATGTGGCCTGACGCACAAAGAAATGCATAACTATCTAGCGGTGTCTCATGCACTTACGGGCAGCAGACTTCATCATTGTTTCACAAAACGTGACAATATTTTCTATTGGTTAAAATAACTCCCAGGTGTACAAGAGCAATTTATGATTTGCAAAAATGGGGCTTATAAGTTTATATGAATCACAAACAGTCCTGGCCCATGCCGGTTTTCTAAGCATTATTTGTGCATAGTCTTCAAGTTACAGGGATGCTACACATCTATAGTTATAAATTAGTAAAATACTAAAATAACCATTAATAACCATAAATTTCTATTTTCTGTACATGAAAACTATCTGTGCATACACTACTATGTTTACTAACTATGTTAGTAAATTGGATTTGGTATTTGCAGTACTCATCCATGATGAGTTGCATGGTATCCCAGGCAAGAAAAAAGAAGAGAAGAAGTAAGAATATATCCTTCTATGCTCCCAACCTTTGGAACACCCCTCCAACCTTCTTGTGAGACTGCCTCCTTCCTTCTGACCTTTATAATTGAACTTAAAGCCCTCCTTTACTCCTGACACTAACCCAACCCACATATCCTCCCCCTTCTCCTGATCGAGGACTCTGTCCTGAAATGTTTGCAGTTTTGCCTAACCTCATTATTGTAATTTCTTGGTGACCTTTTGTAAATGGCAAACCATTCCTGCTCTAACCTGCATGCATACTGTCTGCTCCTCTGCCTCTCTCGCATAGGCTTGAAATGTATAAATACCCTCAATCAAATAAAAATATTTTTTTCATCCCTACACACACATACACTTTGTGGAAAAGAGCAATAACAGCACATATTTTTTCATACTCAGATCGGTTTGGTGTACACTTAGAAGTAAAAATGAGTGAAGGAAATGCAATACTAATGCATGTGTGCAACCACAGCATCAGCTCATCTGCATTACAGTAGCTGACCACTCCTGAGACGCTCTCCTCGGACTGAGCACATATAACCATGCAAGGAGAAATTACAAATGTAGATGTGATGTAACTTTGCTTAGCCTTCTCACACAAACACAGATGCAAGCGCCACAGGCTGCAGATTTCTGATCACCTCTGGGTAATGCAGGTGAAAGTTATAACTTTTTAAGTGAAAATCTCAATTATGGATGGAAGAAGCTTGGTGAATCAAGCCCATTAAGAGCCCATTCAGCATTGGGTCAGGCCCAGGGCTGCACTTCAAGCGAAATGATTTCTAGTACATTATTCTAGCACCAAGTGCCATTGGTGAATTTATGCTAACAGAAAAAGAAAAAATTGGATGGAAGGCTTAGTATGAACCTATCAACATGTGCTGTGACTGACAGCTGAGGGTATTAGCTTGAGCTTCTGCAGTTGACAATGGAATTCAACCTGCCAATGGGGCTCGGAAAGGATATAGTCACACCACATTACTATCAAAGTCATTCATCATATTTTTTATGTAAGTAAAAATCACAAGAAGCATGAATGCATATTCACGAATAATATTTAAAAGTCTATAACTGAATAAACCCACAGATATTTCCTAAAGACGTTTTTTGCTTAGCAGCTAGATTTTGAGGTTCAAGGCTGCAATCAAATTTTCCATCCATGATTATAATCATTTAAGATTTTGCCCAAGACACTCTGGCACAAACTGTAGTAATCAATGTGGCGTGAATTAACTATTATCACTCAAGCTCCATTTTGTTGTGTCTATTGGTTCCAAAGGGCTTATCATTACATTGATGCCCAATGTGCATCTTCATCAGTACTAGGATGGGGATGTTGAATCCTCTGTGGAGCCTGAAAATTGAGTTTCAAAGTTATGCTGATGATACCCAAGTGGTGGTTCATCTCTACTAGGATTCTATGATTTTTTTTATGAGAGTCATTTGACCAGACCCAAGTCTAAATGGCAGCTACTGGGATTATTTACTAATGTTTTGTTTGGTGTTTGGGTGCTGACATTTTGAAAAGGCAACAAAAAGCATTGCATCAATTTATTACACTTTGTTAATATCAAAAAGCACGTAGCTACAGCAAAAGATTGCTTCCGGGCAATCCTTAGTAAATATAGGTCTGGCTGGCTCAGTCCTAAGCAAACCCTGAATAGATGCCTGCAGGTACTGACTTTTTCCTCGAGAGCAAATGAACAAGAGAGATATTTTCCACAAGATTGATCTTGTATTTCTGAGTCCCCACCCTCGGACAGCGTAGACTGTGATTTCACTTTGCAGTAATAGTGGGGTACAGTGGGGTATGGAAGCACCTGACTATTTAAGAATTTGAAGATGTGGGCTTAGAGGAAATGTTTAATGAAACTTCCCAAAATGAATCTGTGCTAACAAAACTCTCTGGCATGTGGGAAGTGACTAATGAAATTTCTATGTCTAATGTGGACAATGTTATCCTCAAATATTTGACACTGCCATCAATCATCTCTCTCTTGGCTTTTGTCCATGCTGGCAATATTAACAGTATTTGATGTGAATTCTCTGAACAGACCTTTTATGTGTGGAAAGACTGGGCTCCTAATCATGTTGGAGACCTATCATTAATTCCTATTTAGACATTCAGGTTGCCTTCTTTCATGGATTTCCTTTTCATTCAGTTGTCAATGTCACTGTATATTGACAAACATGATGGAGTAACTAATAGATGAAGAATGAACATGGTTCAATTTCTTTAATAACTATGTGAACCACAATTACTTGAATGCTGTCAAAAGACCTTTGGAGATGTAAGAATGACTTTGTCCTTTAAAGTAAGCTCTCTCAGTGTGTTAAAATTCCTGTGATCTACTGACACACCCAATTTAGAAGGCTAGATTGCATTTACAACCAGAGTAATTTACTGCATGAGCAAGGCATCATTTATATTCTCAAACAATGTCAATACTATGGATTCAGTTGGAGGTACAGCATGACTACTACTGAAACCTTGAATCTTCGGCAGTTACAGTTCATCAGAATCTGTTAGAAGTGAAGTCAGGGGATTACTGTTATGACGGCTGATGCTTTATAATTACGTTTAGATAGCAATGGGTGACTCTCGCACATAAAGTGAACCAAAGAGAATTTATATTTTGGTATACTTTTTATTTATGAAAGCAAAGAAAGGGCCCCAGAAATGTCTCTGATATTCTGAATAATAGCATTAATGGTGAACAGTAAAGATGCAGAGCTTGATTTGCAAAAGCCTTTATGAGTATAGGAAATAGCAGTACAGGACCACTCTTTAGGGTCCTCTTACATGCCTTTGTAAATTGGACTTAAACTATCCAACTGCCTAATAGTGAAAGTATTTGTATTAATTACATATTGATACTCCCTGAATATTCCAATATTATTCTCATTATAGGCATTTTGAGGCTAATTTGCAAATGCATGCAAGAGCACAAAAGAGTGCTTCAAGAGTACTATTACACATACTCCAGAGTACCTCTGCCAATAGGCCCCTATTGAATTAAGACGCTGATAAAGAATATTTTTGATTTGTATTCTTTTAGAATTGTCATGTCAGTTTGTCATCCATTCTTGAACCTATTCCAGGCAGTGTGCAATTTCAACTTCATTTACACATTCATCCATATATGGAAACTGATCTGGTTTTTACCTACATTCATCTAGATGCCCATCCTACAAACTGAGATGATTTAAGTGAGTTAGAGAATTCACATACTGGATATTACAGACCAGAGTGGATATCTATATTGGTGCCTGAACTTCGCCTGTTCAACCTCAAAGTTGCTTCCCCTAAATGGAGTGATTGAGCTCTTTCTGAACTCAGAAAGTGCAATCAAAGTAAGGCCTTTTAAGACCACTAGCCTTCTAAGAGACGTGTGTGGTGCACAGAGTCAGAGCTACACAGAGATGTAGGGGTGTTATTGCCTCCAAGTTACATGAGTCAATGTGCCCTCTTCCATGTCAATTAGCAATTTATTAGTACATAGACATTAATGAAATTATGTTTGATTGTCATGGAAAAATGTCCATGTGGAGTAAATACATACAGATGAGATATGACAAGTTCTAATCAGACAACCAATTTAGGACTATGTTTAATAAGTGCTTAATCAGTTTTCATCAAAGATGGACCAAAGTTGTAAGAAGCAATTTGACTGGGAGATTCATGAGCTATGCAAATCACGGTTTCATACGTTTGTTGCAGTTTAGGGCAGTTTCTAAAGATATTACTGTAGAGTCATACAATGCACTAACTATGGCACCTATAAAAACAGTAATGTAAAGAAAATCAGTATCATAAACCATCTAGGTTTTTAAACTGCCAAAGGTTGTATTATTCTAAAATTTATTTTCAAACAGAATACCCCTGCATAGCAATTCTGTTAATACTTTTCCCTGTTTACAAGTATCCAATGTCACATTTGCTCCATTCACTCCAAGGCCTTATGTGGAAAGATAAGTGTACACCAGACATACTGTATATTTGCCTATATCTAAATTAAGACATACATGTACATATTATTTTCTAAACATTACTGTATTACATGTTTGTGCATGTTGCCAGAAATCATTAATTCATACCTTTCATACCTTAGCACTAAAATGCAATACAACAGCTTTACTGCTGTAGTTAACATGGTCCAGATCAGGATGTTTCTACTGTAAATTCAGGAATGGGAAATCACTGGTATTCCAATTTACCAAGAGGGCTGCCTATCAAGATCATTCCTACAAATGTGTGCAGTCTACTGTTTTAGAGTGTTGGAGAGAATTCACTCCATAAGTATTACACTGTGTTCATGCTACCATGGCAAAGACTTGTCAATTCAAAATCAACCTCAACTCATGTTCAGTGTAAGTTGCCACAAAAGCTCTTTGTTAAAATCCACTTTTGTCAACAAATACCATCAAATGTGTTGACTTAGACCTAAACGTCTTAGAATAGAAATAAACAGATACGTCAGAATTTATATCGTGTTTGTCAAAACAGGTGTTATTAAACTAATACACCATTTGTGCATGATTTAACAACATCTAAGTACGTAAGAAGCTAACAACTTGGTTCCATGCTAATTTCAGAGCAATTCAAAGGAGCAAGTACTACATGAGAATTATCTACAGAGGGTTTACATTTGAGTCTCTTCTTCACCATCAACAATAATTTGTACTGTGCTACACTAAGTCATAAAGACATGTGAGCGTGACACGGACTAGAACCACAGGGTCTTCAACTTTTTCCTGAACAAACGATTGGAGCTAATTTTGTGGACCAAACAGGGGAGGTCAGTTTAGACACTACATGGTTGGGTGTCAAAGTGCAGTTACTGGGCCAGGGCCTCGCTCACCTCTACTGTTCAAGAGTATAGGACACATGCAAAGAGTCAAGGAAAAACAAGATTTCAAACAATTCAAATACTGACCATTGTAGGTCTTTTGAGGTCTGCAGTGGGTGGTGGTGGATGATGCAAATAGGAAAACAAACACTTAAATATTTTAAAGCAGCCAGATTCATAGAATAAATCGGTTGGCTTGTTTTACACAAGAAACCAAACAAAACACAGATTAATGACTGGGTTACATTTTCGGGCAAACTGGCAATGCATCAACTTTTCATATATGTCAACCCTTTCAATACTTTGAAAGTGGGGCAAAATGTCCACTCCCATCATTTTCAGCCTCTACTGAATTTTGAAGTCCTTTGAACTCGAAGTGCAGATTTCGAATGTGTTCCCATACTGCATATCAGGAAGTTGCTCAGCGGAATTCCCGATTTAAGGAACATCATGGGTTATTTTGTGTCGTCTTTCCTTCTGTTGCCTTGCATCCTCTCCACAGGGAAAGCCCTCCAGCCTATGTAATGCATGCCTGCTTTGTCCTCTTTCTGCAATTGCACTTGAGAAGATCAAACGCCTCTGTTTACCTGTTTAAATGTGAACTCTCGAACACTACTAGGAGCCTTGAGGAAACAATTTAAAGAAACAAAAAATGGGAATATTTTTGCAGATTTATTTACTTCTTGTTATTTATTAAGTATTTATCTTGTTGAATGGAAGATGTTAAAGATGCTAAGCTTTGTACAGATTTGTTTGTCAGCCCTGTTTCTTTTTGTTTCAAACCCTTGATTTTTAGCAGTGGTTTTGTACCTTAATGATAACGTACTGTTAGACTGTTGCTGAACCTCTGTGATATAAACAATGAACTACCACCAAGTGTCTTAAAATATATTGTATTGCCATTGTTTTTAATGCCAAGTGATAATGTAAATGTTTTGTCTTTCGAATGTGGCCTGTAAAGAAATGGAGTTGTTAGTATAATTACTACAGATATTTCAAGTAATGTAGACCACTGCTGTGAGGGTAGGTACTTTTTGTTCTTGATATGTAATAAATATTTATGAAATTTGAACTTCTAGTCCATCGTCCTGATTGTTAAAATGCAATAAAAATCTTTATTGAAAAACCAAGCTTTTACGGGTCATTAGGGAGCTGCATCTATAAACTACATTTCTGACTCAAATGGAAGAGAAGTTACAGACTCCTGCATATTAGACTGGAAAGACCCCAGATCAGCTTTTCACAGTCAGTTGTATGACAGAATCTCATGCTAAAAAATATAAAGGTCCAAATTATCGACGTAACATACATTTAATATAAAATACATGAACATCAGCTGCACAATTATCATGGGGCAAAATATCGACATTACATAAGTAAGGATATATATCTATATGTAATTAACATTATTGCAACTTAAAAGAAAATTCGATTTTTTTAATGTAATACATTAAAAATATACCATTAGGAACATGTGAAAATTAATTAGGTAACTATTCAAAATAAATGTATACAAATGCATGTAACTTTAAAATAACTTTAACATATTAAAATAAAAAATATTAATTATACATGTTTTAAATAATTAAAATAACTCTTAAATGAAAACTGTAATATTATTTGTTTTGTAAAACAATGTTATTAAGTTCTAATCTAGTTAGACACTTATATCCACCAAGAAGCATCAAACGTAGTACATGTCTATAGCTGACTTATTACACCATCATATATCATGTGTACATTAACATGCTACACTGCAAATCTAGATTCTTCACATTTTCTGGCATTTCATTAACTCATGCCCTGCCATACCCAGTTGGACTCAGTTATTCTTCAATGCTTCTAAATGCCATGATTTCCAAGCAGATCCTAGAGTGGTTATGCGGACAGCTGCAAGCTCTATATATCAACTTCTCCAATGACATGCAATGATCCCTTCCACTCACCCACTCCTCCAGGTTTGGTGGTTCACTGTTTCTCAAGAGCTCTGCATTATCATATTTCAGCATCATGAGCCCCAGGTTGATCATAGTCAATTTGTGCCTGCCTCTGTCTAGAGTTGAGGTGTTGTGTAACAAGGTATGTTTAAAGTATAAATCAAGCTGGCAATTTGCCATTTCTGAGAGTGTGTGGTGTACCCCCTCTCAAAACCTGTGTTTCCTTTGACAGGACCAAACCATATGCAGAAAATCCCCATTTTTGTCACTGCATCGGAAGCCGCTAGGGGAGTTTATGCTGCTGAAGCACTACAGCCTCTGTCATGTCCAATACCAATACAAATAGCTTTATTCAACGTTTTAGGTCATAAAAGCACACAATTATACACAAAACATTAAAAGACAATAAAATACCCACTGGGGAATACATAAAAAACCGTAAAATAATATTTACAGTTAAAATTCATAACATTTCTTCATTCTTTATAAAAGGGAAACTCCCAGTGGACATGCTGTGCATTTCGAGACCCAATACATTTTCTAATGTAAAGGCTACAGTTAATAAGTTATTTACCAGCAATCTTAGCTTTAGTGTCAACCGACTTTAAAATTCATAATATTATTGACCCCACACAAATTAGAACTATACAATACACCCAATCTGCCTACCAATTCAGTGTCTTTTACTGAGTCTCCTGCATTTACTCATTAGTTTTTCCTTGTGAACATGCCCTAATTGTCCAAGCCCACCCCAGAAATTTGGCCATCGCTATGGCTAGTGCTTCCTTGGTATCACTTCTTAGAATTCTTAGTGCTTCATTCGCACATCTTATTCCCAGTAGCTTACATATAGGGCTCAACCAGGCCCGACGTGGGGCATGGTAACCTGTGCATTCAAACAATAAATGGCCCATTGATTCCTTTTTGATCAGACATACTGGGCACAACTCAATATGTGTATTAGACCATTTGCTTGTGAAAACTCTTGTTGGCAGTGTGCCTATCCTGAACTGGAAATACAATTTCCGCTCTTGGGGTTTGAGAATGACGTCCCAATAATGTTCGAGCCTTGGCGAAGGTTTATGCTCTAAAAAAAGCCCCGTTAGTGATGAGGGGTCATACCTAGTTTCCATACAGTTAAGGACCTTTTCCCAATATTTAACCTTCAAAATCTTTTTGGATGGGAAAACATTGTTTTTCGGGTCCTCCCATAGTTGACTCATGCCAAGTTCCACTAATGATCTTTTTAACTCCCTCAGCCATTTTATCTGATGCTGCGTGTCTGCCCGAATTACATCTAAAAAACCAGCAGCATAATCTGCTAGTTCTGGGGTAGACCACAACCTACGCCAGTACAAGAGAGGGCGAATTTTGGCTAAAGCTGCTATAGGCTTCCTCCCCAGATCATACAACAGTGGGTATATAGGTGTACTTTGCGGTAGACGAATAATGTGCCTAAAAAACTTATTTTCAGAGATTGAGAGTTTAGTTAAATCCTCATATCCCCAGAGCTCTGCACCATACAGTGCAGAGCCCATCACCTTCATGTTGTATATCTCTAAAACTGGGCTTATAGTCTTCTGGAATGAGGAGTTAAATTCTCTTTGCAGTGCTCCTGTTAGTTGCCGATGTTTTAGGGTCGAAATGTCGAGTTGATGCGCCCATTTCAGCCCATCCTGTATATTCACTCCCAGGTAAGTAAACTCCTTAACTTGTTCTAATAGGAGATTGTTCATATGTATACCACCCTTGAAGACCCTGTGCGGATTAAAAACCATCATCTTTGTTTTTGACACATTGACCTCCAAGCCACGCCTTAAGCAGAACTCCTCGAAGATGGTTAGTGCTCTTTGGAGTCCGCTTGGTGTCTTGGAAATGATCAATGTGTCATCCGCAAACATTAATATCGGCACTTTTACTCCTGCTAAAGTGGGGGCATCAGTTGGGGTCGACAGCATGAAATCCACTATCCCATCAATATATAGACTAAATAGCGTCGGGGCCACCACACAACCCTGCCGAACACCCTTCTGAACTGGGAAAGGTTCTGTGAGCTCTCCCCGTTTTCCCCACCTAATCTTAGCAGTATTGTCCTCATGTAACCTGGCCACTAGTGTCAGTAGGTCTAAGGGTAGGCCCATCTCCTGCAACACCTGCCAAAGTATGCCACGCGGTACGAGGTCAAATGCCGACCTAAGGTCGACAAAGACCGCATACAGACTTCCTTTGCCCAGTATAACCGTCTTCCAGAAAAGCAGAGTAAATCTGAATACTTGGTCAATTGTGCTGGTAGATGATCTAAACCCAGCTTGAAAGGAGGATAAAATGCTAAATTCATCGATCCAACACTGTATTTTGTTAAGGACCAACCTACCCATAATTTTTTGAGCAGCATCAATCAAGCTGATTGGTCTATAGTTACCTGGACGCGCTCTATCCCCTTTCTTAAAAACTGGAATAATTTCTGCTCCAGCCCAGGAAACTGGGACAGCAGCACCCCGAGCTATGGAGTTTGATAACAAATAAATGTACATACCCCAGCTCTCCATATCATAAAGGAATACATCTCCCGGTATACAATCTGGGCCCGGTGCCTTACCGGTTTGGATAGATTTGAGCACTTGCTTAACGTCTTGTATAGTAAAAATTATCTCCTGAAAAAAATATTTAGTAAAACAGCACTCCAAATCACTTACTTCAGCAGCGTACTGAGGCTTAAAATAGTTATCCCACTCTTGCTGGGCAACATAATTCGAGGGTGCAATGGCACGCCCCCCGCTGCCCCATTTGTAAACGTCCCAGAACTGTTTGGCATTTCTTCCTACACAAGCAGCCCTTAATTCCTCCCATCGTCTATTGTCCCATTCCTTTTTAGCCTTAACTAATGCTATACGGTAACTGGCCCTTGCTTCTCGAACTGACGACAGAACACCCACTTTTATAGCCCTTCCTACTGCTACGCGTGCCTCTTTACAGTTCTTATTATACCATTTATGGGGTTTATGGTTAGATGCCTTACTAGCATTGCCTCCCTTGATAAAATATGTGCGTAACTGGTTAAAAAAGTTGGTATGTGTATGGGTAGATTGATCAGGCGCCCCCGTGTTCTCAGCACTCGCCCTCAACTTATTGAGGGCACTAGCTAAATCTTTACCGATACTAGCTAATGCATCAGATGACTTTGATATATTCGCCCACTTAAGGCGCCTCATGTCATTCGACTGTAAGACCTCAGCGGTAGCATAAATCAAATTTGTTTTGTGCCCAACCTTGGACCCTATTAGGTCCCAATCCATACATAGCGGGTTATGATCGCTTTCAATTCTAGCCTGGACCCGCATATCCTTTATCTTGCACCATAATGTTAAGTTTACCAGCACATAGTCTACGTTGCTACAATACCCATTATCATAGGTATTAGTCCCCATTTTATCTGATGACATACGGCCGTTTACAACCCGTAGACCCTTCTCTATACAAATAGTGTTAATTTGAATCACTACTTCGGTCCATCTTTTTATTGGTTCTAACTCTAGTCTCGGTATACCCCACTTAGTATCTTCCTCTTCCACAAAGTTACCTTCCTCCCACAAAAGGGGCTCAAACGTCACATTCAGGTCTCCCCCTATCACAATATTAGTTGTCATCCTGCTATCCTCTAGGAGGGTATCCAGGGCGGTAAGAGCACCTGACCTTTTCCCCCTGGTACCACGTATATAGATGTTAAATAAATTCAGAATTACCTTTTTCCCTCTAGACAATTGCACCAACTGAATATCCTTGTTAGATGTGGGTGTGTCTTCAACGTCTAGCCCTAGGTTCTGCTTTACCCATATTGTCAGACCCCCTGACGGTCTCCCCTTTGGCCCTTTGATTGCTGGGATGAAAAAGTTTAGGTATCCTGAGCAAAAAAGTGGGCCTTCTGCCCAAGTCTCCTGAAAGAGACAGATCTCAAAACCTTCAATAAAACTGTGCCAGTCTGGGGAGCCCAATTTGGATCCTAGTCCTGCGATATTCCAGGACAATAATGATCCCTTCAAATCCTCAATCTGAAGTTTGCCGCACGTTATTTGATCTTTACCCATCACATTCGTGTCATGTGCTTTAGGTACCCTAGCCAAGACATATGAGTCATCAATGCTTCTAAATGCCATGATTTCCAAGCAGATCCTAGAGTGGTTATGCGGACAGCTGCAAGCTCTATATATCAACTTCTCCAATGACATGCAATGATCCATTCCACTCACCCACTCCTCCAGGTTTGGTGGTTCACTGTTTCTCAAGAGCTCTGCATTATCATATTTCAGCATCATGAGCCCCAGGTTGATCATAGTCAATTTGTGCCTGCCTCTGTCTAGATTTGAAGTGTTGTGTAACAAGGTATGTTTAAAGTATAAATCAAGCTGGCAATTTGCCATTTCTGAGAGTGTGTGGTGTACCCCCTCTCAAAACCTGTGTTTCCTTTGACAGGACCAAACCATATGCAGAAAATCCCCATTTTTGTCACTGCATCGGAAGCCGCTAGGGGAGTTTATGCTGCTGAAGCACTACAGCCTCTGTCATGTCATATTCACCCGATGGAGGAATTTAAGTTGCATTTCCCTGAATTGTGCCTCAGTATCAACCTCACTAAGTGCCGTTTTGGCTTCTTGCAATTTGTCTTGGGGGATCCCCCACATCTCTTTCATATTCCAACCTAATCTCTTGAATGTGTCTGGTGTGTTCATCACAAATTATTTGTATAGCTTGCAAATTGTCTTCCAATCCAAATCGCCTATCAGCAGCATAGCCTCCATGGTACTAAATTCCGGCAGTTCTGTGAGGAGTTTTATGCATGGGCTTCCATTCACCAATATGCCTGGGGTAGAAGTGACATCACACACCATTTGACCTTAATGACATCACAGAAAGTGACATGATATGACCTTGAATTTTTCCAGGGGTTGATGTCATATGAGCTTAACCCTAACGACATCGTAATAATTTACATCATTGGCATTCCATAATAACTGCATGATTAATATAAAAATACAAGACAGATAAATGTCTCTTTTAGATACCACCTCGATTATAGAGCGGACACGATCTTTGAAAGTAGTGAGAAATACTATTCGCCCTGAATTGTAGCGAGCAAAACAGTTGAGCCCAATCTCCACTAGGATTCTCAAATTCAAATTTTATTTTTAATATTAGTCAAATATTGCATTTTAAAGTACATTTTTCACAAAAAATAGATAAACGTCATAGACTCTGAAAGAGTACTCAGTAAGGTTTAATGTCCTTTCATGGTGTGCCAAACCAATTGACCCTTTTTTTCAAAATGTGATATCGGGCACCATATGTCAGAAATTACCTTCATGGAGCCAAGGTCAGCATTTTGTCATGCCACCCCATTCCCCAGTCCAACCTTAAGAATCACAAATAGGATGCCAGTGCCAAAATTCTGCTGTTAGGTCACTCGTAAAGCATGGTTGACCCCTATGTCAACTAGCATGTTAGGACCAGAATTTTGTCATTGTTGCCTCCCACCGATAGGCTACGGTTGACATTCTATTGCCAAGTATTACCTCCAATGTGCTAGTGCCCGTAATTTCCCATGGGCACTCCATGGCAATAAATTCCTAAAGCAATCCAGCGCCAGCATTTTTCCAAGGGTGGCACTATATGCCAAGATTTACCTCTAGTATGCCAGTACCAGAATTTATCACATGTGCCTGTCATGATAAGAATCACTTTCAGTACACCAGCATAAGTATTTTGGCATGGGTGTCTCTCTAAGCAAAAAATTTCTTTACATATATGTAGGCCAATTAGAGATGCACAAGCAAAACAACATATTCTCAGTCTCGGTCATGTATATTCATTCACTCACACTCGTTCTCTCTCATTCACATTCGCTCTCCCTCACTTGCACTCATTCATTATCATGCTCTTGCACTCTTATTCTCACTCATTTGTGCTCACTCTCATTCTGATTCATTCATACTCACACTTTCACTTACTCCCAGACCCTCATTTGAACTAATTCTCACATGTTTAAAAGCGGAGACTATGCGCGTCCGTGCCGCTGGCGCGCCGAAGGCAAGCCCATCTTCACCCATCAGCATCCCGTTTGCCCTGGGACTTGACATCTACTATCCAGTATCGGCATGATCAACTGCTCAACCTTGGTACTTACTACTCATGCCAGGGAGTAGCAGCTAGCAAGAACAATTGGGCAAACTTTCGCTGCACGACCTGTAACTGGGCTTTCCCCCAGGACACAGGGGGACATAGGGGGATCCTCTATGTTGTCTTCCCCCAGAAAGGAGGTCCTCAACTTAGGAAGACAGGTGAGGCCTTTCAAGGCAATGTTACTCAATGCACGCTCCTTCCAAAAACACGAAGCACATATTTATGACCTCCTGACAGAAGTTTGCCCTGATCTTCTATTTCTTACGGAAACTTGGCTGTCTAACACCTCTAACCCCACTATTGCTTCAGCTATTCCATCCTGATTTAAAGTACTTAGGAAAGATCGCTCGGCATGTCACTATTGTCACCAAACAAGAGTTTGACTGTACCTCCATTACTATGGACTTCGTTGAGGGTGTGGAATGTCTCGGCTTCCGCAGCACTCTATCCCCCCATTAATGCCTAGTCGGGGTCCTAATTCATAGGCCCTTAATATGCTATTGCTCCTCTTGCCCTTAGATACAACTACCTTCTCATTCTAACATGCATATGGACAAACCTACTAATTCAGATGCAGTTTCGCTGACCGTAGTAATGACAGCATGCAGTCTTGCCCCTTTTATTTCCTCTCCCACACATAACCTGGGCCATATCCTCGATCAGATTTTTTGTAATGTAGAACTGAAGATGGGCCTGCCATCCCCCATAGCCTGGTCAGAACACTTCTTCATTAACTTCAGGATACCTACCATAGAGACAGATACCCCGCCCTCACTGAAAAAGGCAGGACACAAGTATAGAGCCCTACATAAGATCTCTCTCCCTGCTCTGGAGGACGCTCCTGAAACATCAGCCCCCCCACTACTCAGAAATTCTGAGGTAGATGCTCTCGCTCTTGAATCTTGGCTCAGGACCAACATCAATGCGGTAGCCCCTCTGACCACCCGCATTTCCAGTAGGACCAGTACCTCTGCTCCTTGGTTTAATGAGCCTTTGAGAGCTAGCAAAAGCGAATGTAAATGCTTGGAAAGGAAGTGGCGGAAATTCTATAAACCTGAGGACAAACTGGTTTATAAGGCAGCTCTAAAATCCCATAATCTGCAGGATAAGGAGGCCAAGAAGAGTTATTTGCTGATTAAGATCGAGACTGCTTCCAACAAGGGAAAGGAGATCTTTAACATCCTAAAGTCATTCACATCTCCCAAGGCCGCTGCTAAGGAGACTCCGCACTCTGCTGAATGGACTAGCCACTTGGCCTCATTCCTCCATAAAAAGATTGTTGCGATCCAACAGTCCTTTTTGGAGGGAATTTTGGAGGACTTGGCTCCACGACAGAATCTGGGCAGGGAGTGCGGTACCAGGCAACCCCCTGTGTTACTGCAGTTTCCTTCTCTACAGCTGGAGGCATCAATTGAGATTCTCAAGGACCTTAAGTCTGGCTCGCTTGTGGATGCGTGTCCAGCAAAACTATTAGCCTCTGTGGCCTCTGCTGTAAATCCCACATTGAATAAGGTATTGAATTAATCTCTTTCTACGGGCATTGTGCCTTCTATTTGGAAGCGTGCAAAAATGTTGCCGCTCCTCAAAAAACCTTCTGCGACCCGAAAGGGCCCATGAATTACAGGCCCATCTCTCTTCTTCCGGCCCTTTCTAAGCTACTGGAGAAACATGTGAACAGAGCTATTTCGGACCACGCAGAGAACCATGATCTCCTGTACATGACTCAATCTGGCTTTAGGGCCAGTTATAGCATGGAGACGGCTCTGTTGGAAGTCACTGAGCACATAAAGGAAAAGCTTGACCGGGGAGGCAGAGCTATCCTTATATTATTGGACCTGTCAGCGGCCTTCTACACGGTCCCACATGATAGGCTCCTGGAGAGGTTGAGGGATATTGGCATTGGAGGTTTAGCACTCGCATGGCTAACCTCTTTCCTGGAGGTCAGAAGCCAGGAAATTTGGGTGCCCCCTTTTGCTTCCCCCATGCCCAGCATGAAAGGGGAGTCCCCCAGGGCTCCGTCCTCAGCCCTACTTTTTTTAACCAGTTTATGTCCCCCCTCGCACCCCTGGCAGAGGCCAGTGGGGCCAAGATAATTTCATATGCTGACGATACAGGGCTGCATTTCACCTGCGACAAGGGAGAGGACTTTGACAGGGATAGAATTAGATCTTGCTTCACAAAGGTGTGCAACTGGCTCAAGGCAAACCAACTCAAATGCAGTTCCAAGAAATCGGAGACTGTCCTCTTTGGCTAACCTTCAGTGACCGATTGGAGTCATTGGTGGCCTGAGGAGTTGTCTCCGCCTCTCACAGCCCAATCTATGATTAAAAACCTTGGTATCCAGATTGACAATGCGCTCTCTATGAGGCCCCAAGTCCAGGCCTTAGTGGGCACCTGCTTTGGCATGCTACGCATGTTAAGAAAGTTCCTTCCTCTTCTCTCGCTCAACACTAGGAAAACAGTGGTCCAGGCCTTGGTGACGTCCAGACTGGACTACGCTAACATTTTGTACCTAGGCCTACCTGGTTATCTCTTTCAGCGCCTTCAAGTGGTCCAAAATGCCGCAGCTAGATTGGTCCTTAGGCTTAAACCCAGGACGCACATGGCCCCTCATCTCAAAATATTACACTGGCTTCAGGTGAAAAAAAGGATCAAGTTTAAGGCCCTGGTAATGTTCTTTAAAGCCCTCCACGGTAAGGGCGTGGGCTATCTCAAAAGGAGAGTTAGTCTCTACATGCCTGCCGGATCTCTGAGATCCTCTTCTTGGGATTCGCTTGTATCCCCACAATATGCCTGCTCCGTATGGGGGGCAGATCTTTTGGGTTTTTAGGAGCTCAAGCGTGGAATCAAATACCGGCTGCTCTGAGAGCCACAACTGACCTGGCATCCTTTAGAAACACCTTAAAAACTGGCTCTTCCAGGGCTAGACATCCTTATGGGTCCTGTATGCGTGAACCATTCAACGCCGGGACACTCTTGTTGAGTAGCTGTGCGCTCTACAAGTGCGTTCATTCATTTATTCATTCATTATTCTCACTCACTGACTCACTCATTCTTACTTGCTGTTAAAATTACCGTCATTCACTCATTCTCACTCACAACGTTTAACAATCCCTCATACTCATTCATGTTCATACATTCTCACTCTTCTTCACCCACTGTCACTCACTCTGACTCACTTACTGCCTCAATTACACTCATGCTCACCTACTACTACCTGTCAGTGGCTCTAACTCACTCACTTTCACTCACACACATGCTTACGCATACAGACACAAATACACGCACATACACACGCTTTCTCTCCCAGAAACACACTTTTATCCCCAAGCACATGGACAACCTACATTTAAAGTAGTTCTTTCATTACCTCGGCTGCCAGCAAAAGTCAATTTAAAAAAAAAATGATCATAAAGGAGGATGGTACCACGATGCACAAAAGGACAAGCCACACCTGTGCCACCTCTGAGGCCAGACAAAGCTGGACTGCGAACCAAAAGCAGCCCTGGCAAATGATGTCATACCACCCTCCATACTGCACTGACTGACTGAGAGGAGCGAGCTATTCCAACAACTACAAGTGAAGCGTAGGCAGATTCTCACAAAATACATTTTGAAAAGAAAATTTGGAAAATGGTGCATAATACCACACATCTTTCATCAAATGCTGCTATTCCTTTCTCCGTTTTTCTCTCTCTTCATTTTTTATAAATCGTCACCTCGTTTCCCTACTCTTAACACGTCTCTCAACTTTCCTTTCTTCTTCTCTCCCCTTCACACTATCATGCTCTAGTTTTTACCACAACCTTCTTCCTTTCCTCCTCCTTTGTTGCGGGGATTCTGCACCTACACAGAACTATGCGCAGGAAAACAGGACCTCGGTGTATAGGGGTGTACCAACCTACCACCTTCGTGCCCAAAATCCCAAAACCGACTAGCTATAGTGTCTCATTCGTTCTCCTCCAAAATCACGAAGCTACAAATGCTTAGACAACCCAGAACACAACACTCCCGACTCTCTCAGGAATCGCGGTAGCAAGACATACCCTTTTGCTCGCTCACTCGTACTTGTCCACAATAAGAATTGGCAGAGTCACTGTAATAGTTCAAAATGTCTATTTTAACTATCGTGCTCTATAATGCAGTATACGAGCCACTACCAGCAGCGAAATGCATAAACTCAGAACAATTAGCATTGTTACAATTCCATAGAGTATGAAGGGGGATGTCATTATATACAGACAGTGGAAAAAGGACTATAAGGCCTAACCACCCTCCCCTTGACTGGAAGAAGTTTATTATATAAAAGAAGATCTCTGGGCTTTGTCAGCAGACCCCATACCTTAAAGCCTAGATGGAAGGTTTATATCATAGGAGCAGCATAGCTCTTCTACATGGAAAGGGCTCTCTCCAAGTGTGTGTTAAAACAACATGCATCCCCGTAATATCAAAGCACGAGTCTCCAGCAATGCAGCTGTGTTTAGCATGTTTTGTCTAGGTGCTAGGGACTGACCAGAACAGAATAACAAGGGGCATTGTTTATCGACCTTGCACATCGTGTTCAGACTAAACTCCAGGAACTTAGCAGAGAACGCGAAAAGAAGACAGTTCTCATGTGAAAGGCATAAACAGAGTCTTGCAAAATAAAGTCATGTAGTAACATGCGCAAAAGCAGTATCATGGCA
Organism: Calotriton arnoldi; assembly: GCA_963921515.1. Taxonomy (NCBI): domain Eukaryota; kingdom Metazoa; phylum Chordata; class Amphibia; order Caudata; family Salamandridae; genus Calotriton; species Calotriton arnoldi. Next base: position 2,142,463 of record CAWUFW010002144.1, on the reverse strand, counting down.
GCAAAGCTCATGCTAACTTAGCAATGTCGACAATGACCCTAATGGCCATATAACACCCTCCCCTTGGTAAGGGCATAGTATATAGACAAAGGACCAAAACAGAGTTCAACAGGCAAGTAGAGTTCAAAGGCGTTTAAAAAAAAACAAACTGGAAAAAAAAAAAAGAATCTTATTTTTGACGATGAAAAGAGTGTCATCTCCGGGAAAATGTTATTATGAAGGAGGTGGTAAATCCATCAAAGTACGTGAATTTAAGAATGCAACTCCCTCAAAAAGATCAGCCCTATCGTTAGTAGAAAAAAGGGATGCCATCCAATCAAGTAGGTCGAAGGAACAAACGTGCTCTTCGTAATCCAATGCTTCCAAAAGCATAACCGGGCAACTTGCGTGATATTCGATGTTCAACATATTCCAGCCCACCTGATTACGATACACCGCTGGGGCTAGGGCCAAAGCCCCCTCAGCTGCAAAAGCCTTTGCATGTTCCTCAGGACGTAACGCGAAAAGCTCGGAAGTATCACGTCCTCCCCTCGAGAAGCGGCTAGCACAAAGGGTGGAGGCCAATCTGCCTCCGCCAACAAAATGTCGTATGAGGAGGTTAGATTTTCCCAGAAAACCGCCTTGATTGGACGCTGTACATCACCTTCAATTTGGAAAATAATCTCATAGAGTCTATCCGGGGGGCAACCCGGGTATCTGCTGTTTCTACTGTAATGAATGTATCAGTTGCTGTCGCCTCCAGACAGGGACGCAGCGCCTCCCGCACTATGAGTCACTGCCCATGTCCAGTCGAGGAGTTGCGTTCTCACCGTCTGAGGCATACTTCGCTGTTAAAGCGGCAACTTTTTTCTTCTGATATGGGGGTCGAAAACGAGGCAGATCCTCTTGTTTGGCTTTAACGTCAAACTGTCGAGGTAGATCTCCTCCCTGTTGACTAGTTGGACCTTTACCACGGTCCTGGCACTCCCCTCCACCGATTTGAGAGTCCGATGTGTCCTGTAAAGAACGAGGAGAGCGCTGATCAGGGGCCTGAAACCTATCAGGAGTCTTAATTTTCGCACGGTCGCGCAAGTCATAAGTATGCTCAGAAGACTTAGGTGTTGGTGAACCAGCACGCGAACCTTGCTTCTGCTGTTGCTGCCCCTGTTTTTTATTTTTCCAGTTCTTTTTAGGAAAGAACAGGCGCCCTTCTTTATCAGTCTGGGCTTTTTGTTGAGTTTGAGATTGCGTCTGCGTTTGAGTAAAAGGCTTAACTCCCAGACTATTGCGGCCTAAGGTTTTATAAGCCTTAGCAATAATCTTCGATAATTCGCGCGGCTTGTCTGCGTCTGCCACGGCCTCCAAGCGGTTAGCCACTTGTAAGCTTACAGCATCACCCTTAACATTAGCAAGGATCATATCAGCAACCACGTCGAACACCCCCACCAGTATCATCCCCAACTCCAGAGCCGCTTCGGCTCCGTGTTCATCTTGAACACGCTTTATCACGGAGGGGAGTACGGTCATGGAGAGGGTGCCGAAACACATCGAATATACCGCCACAAACACTTTACCCCAAGTGTTACAATAAGATAATTCGGGAACTAAGGGGTATATTCACAAGAACGTGTGCTAAACATCTCCAAAAAATGTTAACGCAACTTTACACATCGCAGTCCATCACGGAAAAATCACCCCGTGTTAACGTGGAATTCACAACACGGCGGTACCATGCGATAGTCTCCTGAAACCGCGGACAATGTCCGCGATACAACCACCGCGACTGTGATAAAAACAGAAACCCCAACACCAAAAAACGTGCGAAGAGCCCATTCGCGATGAGGAAATCAGCGATAAGCAGCGCCAGGCCTGCCATACACACAAGGCAGGCGGGAAAATCACTACAAAAGGAGAAAAAACACACAAACACAAAATGACCAACACCGAAGCACCATGGAGGCAGCCGGAGCAGGCGCAGAGGACGAGCGCAACCCCACAAGTACCCCGGACGACCAGCCCGGGACCACGGTGACAGGGAAGGGCAAGGACAAGAAGAAGAGGAAGACGAAGTACAGTCCGCAGGAGAATCGGATCCTGGTCACGGAGGTGATAGAACACCATCAACAACTATTCCTCGCCTCCAATGTGTCATTGGGCACCAGAAATGGATTATGGCGGGCCATCGTGGACAAGGTGAACGCCGTCGGAGAGCACAAGAGGTCAATGGATGAGGTCAAGAGGCGATGGAATGACATCAAGCGCAAGACCAAGGAGAAACTCGCAGGCAACCAGAAGGCAGCAATGCAGACTGGAGGTGGGAGCCCAGCACCACAGCTGGAGCTGGATGACATGGAGGAGCTGGTGTCGACAGTCATCAGTGTGGAGACTGTGGCCAGAGTCGGGGGACCGGACACTGCTCGACAGGACATAACAGAACCGCAGCAGGGTGCGTGACCACCAGGTACTGGGGGGACGGGGGCAGATGGCCACAATGGCACACATGCACAATCAAGCAGAGCACAGTGCACACCCACCATGACTCTGGATCATGGCCCTGATCTACACACTGTCACAATGTACATTGCCATGCTGTCTGAATGTCAACATGTACCATGCGGCCACATACACGAGGACACATTGTAACACAGCATCTCCCCTTCACATTGCAGGGGCACCGTCAACGCCACCTGCAGAGCAGTCCCAGCCACTCTTCACTGATGACGAGGAGGACACCACCAGCATCGACACCCAAGCCGTCCAAGACATCATGGAACTCATCCACCACTCACCTCCAGGACCAGGGCAGCCCAGCTGCATCGAGGAGACCCCTCCCACTCCACAAACCACCCAGCAGGAGGCACCCACAACCCCGGCTGTCACCCAAGACCCCCCGAACAACACATGGCCTTCCAACGCCGTGTGTTGGAGGTCCAGAGGGAGATGGCTGAGCAGGTGCGGGTGGGGTTCAACCTCATGGCTATCAAACTCGACACCATCCATGGGTGTCTGAGTCCCATCAGGGACAACCTCCAGTCCCTAACGAACACCCACACGCCGCTCCATGGTCTCCAACGAGCCCTGGCTGACATTGCTGGAGTCATGACTCGAAGACAAGAGCACCTGTCCGCTCAGAGTGGCTCCAGCGATCTCAGCCAGGAGATGGCACGCATGCGGAGGCTCATGGAGGACATGGTGCGGATGGAGGCAGAAAGGATGGCAGCCATCGCTGCACATCAGCGAAATGTAGCTGGGACCAACCATGCCCTGCATGTCCTCATCATGGCATTGCTGCCACAAGGCGTGGCGATGATGAATGCTTCTGCCCCCACACCATCCACATCTCCGCCCCCTGGTCTGTCAGTGCCTCCCAGTGCGGCAGGCGTATCCACTCCGGCACCTGATGTGTCACTGCCACACAGTGCGGCCGACAATTCTCCTCCGGCCCCTGATGTGTCAGTGGCACACAGTGCCGCAGCCGGTACTGCAACACTCACAGGTGGGGCAGAGCACACATCCGAGGACGAGGACGTGGATGGGATTGAGTTCAGTAGGAGGCACTAGCATTCATTTCCGCCACCTTGCCTGTTTCTGCTTGGTGCCGCACATGGCCCCATGACCTTCCACTGACCCCCGATACACTCCGCTGCACTCACCTTGGACCGCGACATGGACTGCCATATCCTGTTTGATGACCAATGACATGGCGGCCACACTGCGGACTGTACCTTTCCTCTTCCGCAGTACTTGTCATCCCCGGATGGACTCTGGCTGGCCCTCCACGGGCCCATATTGTGTAGTGTGCTTGGCATGGACCTGTACTGCTCCAGCTGCAAAACACCACCGGATGTGCAATAAACATCCAGAAACGCACTGCTGTGTCATATCTTTCATAATTCATGTATGAATGTGTGGATGAATGTAGGGACAGTGATTTCCCTTACGTCAATGATGCTCATCTAGTGGGATGCCAGTCACAGTGTGCTACATTGCCGATTGTGTTCCGGGTGCCGTAGACACTACAACAGGGACACACACATTAGTCACTTCCTTGTCCGGACATGGACTGAACCACGCCCAGACTAAACTCCAGGAACTTAGCAGAGAACGCGAAAAGCAGACAGTTCTCATGTGAAAGGCATAAACAGAGTCTTGCAAAATAAAGTCATGTATTAACGTGCGCAAAAGCAGTATCATGGCAGCAAAGCTCATGCTAACTTAGGAATGTCGACAATGACCCTAATGGCCATATAACACCTTCTTCTCTATCTGTATCCGTTTCATTGCTCTCATCTCTCTATTTCCTCATTTCCTATGATTTGCTATCCTCTCGCCATCATTCCTTCTCTCTTTTGCTCACAGTTGCTCTTCTTCCAGACTCTCTTTCCTTTCTCTGGATATCTTCCCTCTATCTTCCTCCCTTTACAACGCCCCTCACCTCCATTTCTCATCTCACCTCCTCTTTATCTCCCTTTTACTTTCGATTCCTGTCTACAATTACTTCTTTCTCTCTTCTAAGCCATTAAAACACAAGCCATTAGCAACAGAGGTGGTGCTAGTGAGACTGCACTCAAGCAAGAACGGGTGGAGCTGATGGCCATGTAGTCTGACTGAATGCCCAGGCTGTACACTGGATGGCCCTAATTTACATGGGAAGAATTGCACTCAAAAAATGCAAGAGTAAATCTGGAGACAACATAAAATTGGTGAGTAAAAAATAGCAATCAATAAATAGTGAGGTGGGCCCTACCTGTTGCAAATGGTGAGTGGCAAGCAGGAAAACACAAGCCACATTCTACTTGCTAAATAAAAACAGTAACTTGAAACGAATAAAAGCCGGCAGATACCAACAAAAACAAATCGCCATTAGGAACAAGCTTCGAAATGTGACTATAATCAAATGGATATTCTTCAGTGGTTCAGTAGCTATCAAAATGCATATACCAGTATTCTACATTAAATATCATGTGTGAGTTAAAATGCAGAAATTGTTGAGACAAAGGAGATTTAGAATAGGCCGCAGCAACTGCTCTGTGTATATAGAGCCAGCAGACACCACCTTCTTTGTCTGTATCTGCTTTACTTCATTGAGGGCTTACACTTGAGTATGCTTCCTAAAGTCTGTGCTTCGAATGAACAGGTGGTGTCTGAGCACCTCAGGAATGGCCTTTGCCAGCACCTTTCACCAGTGCTGATATAATGGGGCAGTATTTGCATGTCTACTGTGGTGCTATATTTTCAATAGGCATGCCTCAGACTTGTTTTACACTGCCACTGTAACTTTAATTAATTTGTTGCTGCCAACAACTGTCACCTTTGTTAGTATTTAAAGAGGCAGCAACACTTATTCTTAACAATGTTCATACATTCAGCGGACAGTGTCTGAACTTTTTAGCAATCATGCAATATTGTGATGAGATTGTGCCTTCACATTTGTACACCATTTCTGCTACAACAGTGTAGGAACATCCTAGAATTGTTATAATTTTAATTGGCTAGAGTATGCATTGACAGCAATGCTGTGGTATCAGTAGGTATAATAATATAGGTAGTTAACTACACTTGCAAACTTGGGGTTTAGGTAGCATACACAATTACACATTCCGAAATTCATAAGACCCCAAAGATTGGATGAACAAACCAGCAGATTAACATAGGCAGTCCCCATCAAGCAACAGACGGCGTACTTGCCAACATTCTGTGATGACGAAAAAGAGTTAGCATATTCTAGGTTTCACAAACATTACCACTGGGATGCCAGTAGTAATAAATGTGGGGTCAGATTCATCATTATTTGATGCAACACACCAAGACAACTTGCTGCTCTGCATAAAATGGAGAGGGCAGGAGTGCACCATATTTACTAACATATGGCACATTCCAACTCTTGCTCTGAGCTGGCCCACTTGTGGCTGCCAAGTGCCAAGGTAGGCACCCTGGCATTATGGCACATCATGGTGCATCAAGCTATCCATGAAGCAACAGGTAAACACTGTCTCGTCTGCCTGCTTCCACACCCTACGAATGCTCTAGAATATCTCCAGGTGGCTCCCAGTCGACACCAGAAGGACCGACATGCAGGCTCTCATCACCAGCAAGCTAGACTACAGGAACTCACTTTGCATAGGAATCACCACACGCCTCCTGAACAGATTACAGACACTACAAAACTCAGCAGCAAGACTCGTCCTCAATCTACCCAGATGAGCCCACATCACACCCCACCTTAAGAAGCTACACTGGCTCCTGATCGAGACGAAATGCCAGTTCAAGATGTTGGCCCATGCATACAAAGATCTGCACACAACGAAAGACCAGCATACGTCAATAAACGCCTGACCTTCCACGATCCGACCAGACACCTACGATCCACCTCCCTCTTCTGTGTAGACCCCCACCGGAACCGTCGAGCTAACAGAAGAGGACGCTCCTTCTCACATCTGGAAGCCAAATCTTGGAACAACCTCCCCCTGCACCTCAGGACTGCCTCATTGCTCCAGCAATTCAGAAGAGAACTCAAGACCTGGCTGTCCGAATGAACAAATTACCTCACAGCACATAGCAACCCCAGTGTCTTGAGACCCTAGGAGGTGATTTACCGCACTGATTGAAGCTTGTGTGTGTTGCATGTAGGACTGTTTTTGTGCAGGAAGTAACACTATCCTGCACAAAAACAATCCTTAGAGGCATTTTCCTCTTTCTAAGTGTGCTGCAAAATGAAGCACACTTAGAAAGAGGAAAAATCGAGGAAAAATAAAGATGTGTCACCTTGTTGCACCTTTATTGGGAGGGCGTACAATTTTGACACATTCCCAGGTTTACTTTTCTTGGTAAGTCTGGTTAATGCATAAAAATACATGAGGATTCGCGGGTCCATTCCAATCATGTAACGCCTTCCTGGCACAGAGTAACGCAAGGTAGCGACTTGCCCTGCCTTGCTTTACTTCAGATTTACCAAGCCACGCAGGGTCACGCAATGTGGCTTTGCATAGCTTGGTAAATCTGACTTAAGAATTGTGTTGCCCTTGCGTGACCCAAGGGCAACCCAATCCTTCGATAGATCTGGCCCTAAGTGTGGACACCATCTTTACTTGGCATGCATTTTCTCAAAGTGGCAAGAATCGCAACCATTATTTGCCAGCGCCAGAAGTCAATAACTCTATGTGAATGTCTGCTAATTATGAATATGTAAAATGGATAAATTACTCATCTTTATTTTTTTAACAATTGTCAAAAAGGGAGTACCAGTTCTCTTCAGCAGGCCCATTGCCCTACTCAGCTGTCTTAAGACAGTGAGCCAGACTCTTCTAGCCACTTTTTTAATGTACCACGTCAAGGATTCACAACTGTACTTACCAGAGCCAGAGTCACCTAAAGCCCCTCCCCTTTGCCTGTGCTGTCTGTGTGTTCAGGTCTGCCAGGGCAATTTATGAGCCTCTTGTCTTTAGTAGCTGTTCTGGCTGCATTCTATTGGGTCTTTGACAGGAGTCTCGAAAGGGACAAAGGGGGCATAAGGCTGAAAGGACTGCAGAGAAGGACCCTACTTGGGACTGATCGGTCCTCCTGCAAAACCAGGCAGGGTCCGATTTGGAAGGCAACCCTGTGCATTCTGCAAAGGAAATAGGGGTGCTTCAGATAGAATAGCTCCTTAACAGCCTGGCATTGCTTAGTGGTCTGCTGAAGAGCAAGGCGAGAGGGTGTACCTCATGAACAGAGTGCACAGGGGACAAGTGGGGGAATGGTGTGTGCTTGGGCAAATTAGGCCATGGCTGGGTGCATCACGATCAGGTAAATATACAATTAATATAATAAATGCTATGACTTTACCTGAATGGATGGAGGCGAGAGACAAAGCAGTCGTCTCATGAAGTGAGGGTCCAATTTTAGGCAAAATAATATGGTGCGTGAACTCTCAATGATCTGTGTTCTTTCGCTTCCATGTAGGAAGTGCTTCACACATTCTGAAATAATTTAGGGCCAGATGTACGAAGCCTTTTACAGCTGCGAATCGGGCCATTTGCTACCTGAAAAAAGCATTTTTAAATGTACAAAGCCCTATTTTCAATTTGGTAAACCATTACTGAATCACAAATTGGGTTTGTGAGTCTCTATTTGAAGGGGCGTGCCAAGGGCGTCCCTTCCTGATAATGAGTCGAAGGGGCATGTATGAACGTTTTGCGACTGGAATGCGGTTGCAAAACATCCATACTTTACCGACTCTGTTAAGGAGGTGGTAACCCAAACGCGGAGAGGTCCCCAAGGGACCCCTTCCCCTTTGTGAATGTGGGAGCCCAATTTTTTTAAGATCAGGCAGTGGTCCCACAGACCACTGGCTCCCCTTAAAAAAATGAAAAGGAAACTTTTGATTTTTCTTTTTAAAATGCTAAACTGCTTTATTTAAAAAGCAGTCACAGACATGGTGGTCTGCTGACCCCAGCAGACCACCATACCTGTGAGTGTGGGCCATTCCCAATGTGTCGCAAATTGCGGCATGCTTCATGAATATTAATGAGGCAGGTCCATTGCAACCCATTGAGAATCACAAACAGTGTAAAACACACTGTTGTACATAGCTGTTTGTGATTTCCTAATAGCGAATCACAAAAATTCGCTATTAGGAAATCGCAAATGGAAGTCTATGTACATCTGGCCCATAACCCCTGCATGAGCAGGGCCTTGCTTTTATGTGTACTTCAGTGCAGGAGGACAGGAGCTGTTGAGGCCTGCCCAAGCCTCAGGAAATATATCAGCCTGGAAAGAGTGACAGTTGCCCCTAGTGCCTTCTAAAAGCGCCCCTGGGCGAATGCTCAATGCCAGTCTGGCCTGGGGCCCAGGAGTCTTAAAGACAGTGTCAGGGGTCGCAAGGGGCAAGGTAAGGGTCGGCGATGTGACCCTCTGGCGACTTCTAAAGAACATCCAGACTTGCGCAAGCAGGTCAATGTTGAGTTGGTGGGGAAAGCAGCCAGGGCATGTGGCTCCTGGAGTTCTGGGGACCCAGGAGAGGTCAGTTAATCAAACGAGCACAAAAGAAAAAGGAAAGATTTAATGCCTCATAGGCACCATAGAAAAAATGCATTTGTCATAAAAGCACCCTAAAAGCCAATGGAGCACCTCTATAAATTTGCCAAGATTGTGAGGAGGGGCAGAGCCACCAGATAGTGTTATTTGGATGCTAGCGGACACTCAGAAGTAGCAGTGAGCCCCATCCTTCAAAAGCGCCCCATGCACAGGGAGAAATGTATGCAGTAAGGGGCAGATTTACAAGAAACTGACGCATCTCTGCATCATAGCAGAGATGCGTCAGTTTACTTGCGTCACACAAAAAAAACCTTGCGCCACCATCGATGCGCCGCATTTACAATGCGGCGCGCCATGGCACAAGGATTGACAGATGCATCACGCATCTGTTGGCGCAAAGGTCACGCATTGCTGGAGTCGTGTCGCAAGCATGACTCAACTCCAGCAATGCTCATGAAGGCCTATACCTATTGTGCTGCATCACTCCTTACGCCTGCTTCCAGCAGGTGTAAGGTTTTGAAGCAGTGGCGTCGTAGAAGTGGCATTGTGAAATCTTGTAGATTTCACTGCGTCAATTTTACGAGGCTTTCTTGCGTCGGAACGCCCACCCTGCATACATTATACTTGACGCAGGTATAATGTGGGCAGGGCTTTACAACGTGATGCATCTCTCTAGATGTAAATGTGTCGCAACATGGCGCATTGTTTACACCGCTGCTGTGATTCAACTGCGGCGCAAAAGTGTCGCAAGGGGCTTGTAAATCTGCCCCTAAGTTTCCAGGGGAACAAATTACTAAGCAGGCAGGCTTGGCTATAAGGCCTGTGAGGGCTCAGTGTTTGTGTTGCTCTGGAAGTGCGTTGGAGCCAATACATTTGGGTTAATGAAATGTTAATGTCATATTTGAATGCACAGTAAATACCGTTTTAACTAAGTCAGTAGGCCTGACTTTTTATGATTGCATAACCTACATGATTTGGTATAGCCATATATGATATGGAGGTATTGTGGTTTTAGGGGTTACGGTCTGCTTGTAAACATACAGTTAAAGGTGCTGTAGTCCTACAGCGGTATAGTGGCAAAGGGCCTGATTTATATCTTGGCAGATGCGTCTGGACGGTCGAAAATCCATGCTCCATCCCTCCACAGTTGAACTGTTCGCCTGCCTGATTTATCTGATGGCGGCATGCCGACTCCATGGGGGCAGATTCCTCTGTCGCGGAGTAATAGCCAAAAAGCGTCTGATGGAGGCATTTCAACCACAACTTCACCCAACCAATTACCATGTTGCTTACCATCGGCGTAACCATGGCAGTTAAATCTCCACACCGGTCCTGGCAGTTTCCATGTTGCAAGATGTCGCTTACCTGCTGCTCAATATGGATGACGACCCACTATGCTGCTGCAGTAATCGAAGGCATGTGTAATTCATTTTCCTTTATCATTTACATTTAACTTACCTGTTCCGATTTGTCATATAGTCTGTTGATTTTCCCAAAGTTGCAAATACAATAATTATCCTCACTTACTGAATGTAATGTGTGATACATATTTAATTGTGTCCTGTATACCTTTGATGTTAAATAAGTTATTGATACATCCTTCAAAGATGTTGTAATCTTTATTGTAATTGTGAGTAATCCTCATCATCATGACGGAAGCACACACCAAATATCCAGTATAGATTTGACCTTTAAATGGCTATCAAATTACAAATCTAAATAAAACAAGATAAACATTTTAAAGGCACATACTTCTATATGTCTATTTTATAGTGACCTTATATTGCACTTGTACATCAATATGACACATCTGAAAATATCACTAAGTCAATCATATTGGACTTTGCACTCCCTGAAGACTCATCCCCATAAACTTTAGCCCATCCCCCTCCTGTTATCTAAACAAGTCTATGTTTGTTATTAGGACTCTGGTCCCTTTATCAATGCTAAACATTGCAAAGGTGATTAGATCACTCCTTTGGCTTACTCCTAACTGGCACTTTTCGTGTCATGATAGGTTCCCAGTAACGTGGTACTTAATATACCCTGGAACTGTACATTAGATGCTACTAGTGGTCTTGCAACACTTGTTGTGCCAACCTCTTAAGTAGCTCTTTTGAAAATGTATCAGGCCTGTCGTTACAGCCTCTCTGCAGTTTAAAATTGGCAAATCAAATTGGCACAATATAAATTATGCCAAACCTAAACCATTTCCTTACTTTTACGGTTTACCCTGACAAGGATAGTGCTTGTTGCTTGAGTACCTTGGCATACCCTCAAGCACTAACCCAATTCCTCACAAACATATGTAATTTTAATTTTATCTATACATTAAGGGGCGGATTTATCAACATTTCACGCAACTCACGACAGCACAACACCTTGCTGCTCTGTATTGCGTGAAAGAGAGAGGTCAGGAATGCACCATTTTTAGCATTATATGGCACATTCCAGTCCTCTCCTTGCACTGGTGCACTTTTGACTGCCAAGCACCAACGCAGGCACCCTTGCGTCATGGTGCAAGGGTGCATGCGTTGCAGACAGGATTGTTTTTGTGCAGGGAGAGACACCTTCCTGCACGAAAATAATCCTCTGAGGCTTTTTCTTCTTTCTAATTGTGATGCAGAATACAGTACACAATAAAAATTATGCCAAACCTAAACCATTTCCTTACTTTTACGGTTTACCCTGACAAGGATAGTGCTTGTTGCTTGAGTACCTTGGCATACCCTCAAGCACTAACCCAATTCCTCACAAACATATGTAATTTTAATTATATCTATACATTAAGGGGCGGATTTATCAACATTTCACGCAACGCACGACAGCACAACACCTTGCTACTCTGTATTGCGTGAAAGAGAGAGGTCAGGAATGCACCATTTTTAGCATTATATGGCACATTCCAGTCCTCTCCTTGCACTGGTGCACTTTTGACTGGCAAGCACCAACGCAGGCACCCTTGCGTCATGGTGCAAGGGTGCATGCGTTCCAGACAGGATTGTTTTTGTGCAGGGAGAGACACCTTCCTGCACGAAAATAATCCTCTGAGGCTTTTTCTTCTTTCTAATTGTGATGCAGAATACGGTACACACAGTAAGAGGAAAAAACGAGGAGAAATAAAGATATTTCTCCTCGCTAGCTACACTACCCCTGGGAAGGCGTAGCATTTTGATTCATTTCCAGGTCTACCACTCATGGTAAATCTGGGAATGCGCCAAAATCCATGGGTGAATGCATGGGAACACCCACGCTCCACCCATGGAACCCCTCTCTGGGGCAGAGTAACGCAAGTCAGCGACTTGCACTGCCTTGCGTTACTCCAGATTTACCAAGCACCGGAGGGCCACGCAAGGTGGCCTTGCATGGCTTGGTAAATCTGACTTAAGTGTTGCATTGCCCTTGGGTCACATTACGTGACGCAAGGGCAATGCAACACTTTGATAAATCTGGCCCGAGATGTCTTATGCAAAATTAAGTTGCCTTGAGATTTCAATGATGTTGTAAAGCTATATCACAAATTGTTATGCTAATAGCCACTACAACATTTTAGGGGCTTATTTATAGGAAACTAACGCAGCGCGATGCCACAAGTTATTTTGCTGCGCCACGCTGCGTTAGTTAGTTAGCACAGGGATGCAACATATTTACAGCAACATGTCGCATCTCTGTTCCTTTCCCTGAGCTGGCGCAAAAACTGCTGCCATGCGCCGGCACCCTTGCACCATGGTGCAAGGATGCCTGCGTCGTGGGGAGATTGTTTTTGTGCACCTTCCTGCACAAAAACAATCACTGGAGGTGATTTCCTCTTCCAATGTGTGCTGTAGAATGCAGCACGAATGGAAAGAGGAAAAAATTAGGAGAAATGAAACATTTCTCCTCGTTGCACCTCGCTACGCCACCCCTGGGGGTGGCATAGCATCCTGACGAATTTTCAGGTTTACAATTGCTCATAAATCTGGAAATGCATCAGTGGACATGGGTGTTGCGTGGGAACACCCACAGGAACACCCATGTCACGCCCCTAACACGCAATGTGTTGCGTGAAATGGGGCAATATTTACAAGCACACGTAAAGCCACGCAGGGTGGCTGTTTGAAATGGGGGTCTCTAGTTGGCAGGGGTAGGTACCTTTGTCCAAATAGGGACCCTTGCTTCTAGTCAGGGTAAGGGGGATACACTTCAAAAATATACCCTGTTCACCCCCTTGGTAGCATGGCACGAGCAGACAGGCTTATCTCAGAGCAGTGTGTAAAGCATTTGTGAACACATACTGTAATACAGTAAAAACACTACACCAGTTTAGAAAAATAAGTAATCTTTATCTAAACCAAACAAGACCAAACACCAAAAATCCACAATACAGTAATAAAAATATGACTTTCAAATGGTAGAAATAGTTCAGTTCAAAGCAAATTGCAGATGCAACACTTTTCACACAAAGTACCTTGGATGTGTCGCGCACACAAACAAAAAGGGTCGCAGGGAAGGTGATGCGTCAGTTCCTTACACTCAGGGAAGGTGATGCGTCGGGTCCTTACTGCTGCGCAGGGGAGGTGATGCGTCGGTTCCTTACCGGAGAGGAGGTGATGCATCGGTTTCTTACTGCGTTGGGAGGGGATGTGTCGGTTTCTTACTGCGTCCCTCAATGATGTGACAGACTTGGTGCAGCGATGCGATGATCCGTGACGATGCGTGGGTTCTTGCAGCTGCACAGCAGGCCTTGCGTCGGAATCGGTGTGGTGATCTCGGACTTCGGAGATCGGTGCACTCCATGCGCCGTGCGGAGATTTTGTCGAGCCGCGGGCAGGCGCTGCGACGATTTCTTCGGCGATGCATCGGAAACAGGTGCGGATGCATTGCGCTTCTCGAAGTTGCATTACTTTTCCCAGCTCCCACCGTTAAACAGCCTCCAGAGGTCCAAAACAACAGCAGGTACCTCTTAGCAGGTCAGAACTCCCAGCAAGGAAGTTCAGGGGAGCTGGTGGTGAAGTCTTGGTGTCACTGAGACTTCAGAACAGGAGGCAAGCTCAGTTTCAAGCCCTTGGAGATCTTCCTCAAGCAGGGGACACAGCAAACAGCAACGTCCTTTCTCCTTTCCTTAGCAGCAAATAGCCACTGCAGGCCAACCCAAGACAGCAAACAGCACAGGGGCAGTATTCCTCCTCAGCTTCTCCGGCTCTTCTCCTTGGCAAAGGCTCCTCTTGATTCCCAGAAGTGATCTAAAAGTCTGGGTTCTGGGCCCCTCTTTTTAGACAGTAAATCTCTTTGTTCTCTCCTGGCCCAGGGCTCTGAGCCCAGTCCAAACCAGTTCTGGGGGGCACTTTGCAAGTGCATAACAACCTCCATTGTCAGTGTGAGCCCTGGCTCCAGACACACCACAGGGAGGCGGAGCAATCATTGTGGAAGGCAGGCTCAGCTCTATTAAGGTGCAGGTGCTACTCCTCCCACCACTCCAAATGCAGACCAGGCCTATTCAGCCTAGTGCTGACTCATCCAGACTCTCTGGAGCCACTGCACATCCCCAGCCCCTATCACTCCAAAGCCAGACAGTCAATGCACATCCTAGCAGAGGCACACTGGATGGCTAAGCAAGAAAATACCTAGGTGTCCATTGCGATGTCGGGCGGATAAAAATCCGCCATCAACCACAGTGGCGAAAATCCGCCCGCCTACACCGTCTGAATACCGACCGAGCAATTACGATGCCGCGAACCGAAAACCGCCGGAGGCGGAAAATAAACAGAAAATACCGCCCGCCCATGTCCGAGTCTAAGTCCATCCGCCCGCCACGGATGGAAAGACGCACGACAAGCCAAAACCGCCCGCCCTGACGACTGAGACACCGCCCGTTAAATTAGGATCATACCGACATGAGCGCGGGAAATCCACAAATACACCGCCCGCCAGCGCAAACAACAGTGATGAAAATGGACACGGCGGAAGCCCTGGCGGCCACGTCCATGCAC